>JAJONR010006860.1:0-44961 GCA_029582245.1 Solanum etuberosum | reverse complement strand
CCCCCCCCCCCCCCCCCCCCCCCCCCCCCCCCCCCCCCCCCCCCCCCCCCCCCCCCCCCCCCCCCCCCCCCCCCCCCCCCCCCCCCCCCCCCCCCTAGAAACAGAGATGATAAGAATGGCGCAATTTACAGAAAATTCGAAATTATACTAAACTACATCGCTGCTCAAATGCATAAATTAAACAAGAGGAATTTCATATCAATCGAACTAATTTGCTTTTACATTGTAGAAAAAAATGCTACTGGAACAGTAATAAACGCATTAAATACCTGTTATCGGCAGAAGAATTGATGAATAGGACGATCACAATTAGCAATTGAAGAAAACACAGACATGATAATCTCAGAGTAGCTGCCATGGCGAAGTTATCTCTAGAATTCGCCGATTTTCTCTGTGTTTTGGGCAAAACAGAATGTGGCTAATTTATATTATGAAAGCTTGAATGGAGGAAACGTTTTTATAGGGCTGCAAGTAAGAGACAGAGGTAACGTTCATTAGTTGTCCAACTTTTGATATTGTTCATTATTGGAAAGATAGCCTAATAAAACTCAACTTTATTTATCAAAAAATATTTACATGTTCAATAAATTAGTAGCTAATCTGAATTAAGTTTTATCCATTTGAGTATTACCGCCATTATCATTTGTCTTTTTAAGGTTTAATCACAAGAATATTTGTTTAAACCTTTTACATCTTCTATAAACCTCTCACCTAATTAACGTTCAACTTAATTTCTCTTTAGATGTAACAAATTATATATTACTTAAGTATTTTGACACAAATTTGATTTGCCAATCGGCTATTAACGACACTAATGAGGTTAAGCTAGTAACTAATTAAATTTATTCACTAACTATGTAAAGAAATATATCTATTTTTTATGACCGTGGTGTCCATGTCACCTTTCACGCATCTTGACTAATTCTACGGGATACATGTCACCTCCTATCAATAAAACGTTTCATGTTACTCTATCCACTAAAGCTAGGATAGTCGTGTTTTACTTTTAAAGTTCTATATAATATAAATAAATCCAATAAATAACCACAATTCTTCCCCATCAATCAACGGCAGAACTAAGTAGTGTTTGAGCGGTTCAGCCTCTAAATATATATTTTTTATCGTATATGAGCTGTTAATTTTCCTTTGACATAAAAAAAAAATATTCAAGTATAATGATAGAGGGGTTCGGAAAATATTTAGCTTTTAACTAATTGACTTAAGTCATTCATGAGTCGTTTTCTCACGTGTCAATGCGTCGGTCACTCACGTGCCGGACACTGCAAAATTTAAACAGTTTCCATTTTTCTTTCTCGCGAGCTTGTCTAACAAATTAAATTCCACCGCATTATCTGTGGGGCCTACCACGTCTTCCACCTCAGCTATTTATTTAACTCGAATAATATTGAATAGAATATGTTAGAAATGTAAATTAGTTATGTTGTGATTAATTATGTTATATTATTTATACTAAGATTATTTTCTATTGTCTTACCTATGCTTATATTGTTATACATGTATTAATAGCCCATATATTGCTAGTACTACAGTTTGTTATCTATTTAGTGTTCTATAATATTGAATAAGATGTATAACTAATATCACAACTAATACATGTCATATATGTATGTGTTTTGAAAAAAAAAATGATGAAATAATTTATAGTTTCACAAATTTGAAAAGAATAGAATAAGCGTAAATCTTTACAAGGCTATCATGATTATTAATATAATTCTATAGGTGGGTTGGTAATATGCTAGCGTAATTTCACAAGTGAGGTTTGAAAAGGATAAAACGTATTCAGAGACCTTATCCTTTCCTCGTAAAGGTAGAAAAGTTATTTCAAAAAGACTCCAGATCAAGTAACAATATCTTAGAGACCAAAAGTGTTATATATTATCCTTAGCTTAAAATCCTAAATTATTACAAATTGAATATGACTTTATTATATTTGCAGTCAAAGTTCAAGATTTCCTGCAACATTTGAATTATTATGCATATATGATATATGTACAGAATTGTTAAAAGTTAAAGATTGTAATACGTACGATGTGATCCATTATTGGTAAAAATGACTTAAAATCTTGAACTGTTTATAGTACTAAAGACTGTTTATATAGTTGCTCCAAATTAAGAAGATCGATAGTTTTATTAATTAGTGTCCCACGAGGCGGATCTAGGATTTGGAGGTCGTGGGTGCCACATCACCCAAGTAAGATAAACGGGTCGGTTCCTTTAATTTTGGATTACAATTCGAGTTATTTATCTTTTTTTATTTTTATAAAACAAATTGATTAAACATGCCTGTTAGTAATATTTTCTTTTAGACATTCTGAGATTAGAGATAACTAAACAATGCAATTTTTTTTTTTTTGAATTAGAGGCCTTATTCTCAGGAAAAAAAAAATTCACATTAAAATTCGAATTTGTATAAACCATCTAATAGTGTTAACTTAATATATTCATACTTCATGGTCTTTATGTGTTGTTGCATATATATAGTAGAGAAAGAATAAAAATTTGTTTCAACCCAACCATCTTACTTATCAAGAACGTGAAGATCGGAAGAACCTTAAAATTAAAAGAACTCTAACATAATAATATTCATCATTTGTTAAAACTTATGTTTTTTTTGGAAAAAAAATACAATTTAAATATATTTGTAGTAATATTTATGTGACATTCATAATATAATACTCATTAATTAATAAAGAATACACACGTAATACTCATATCAAGAGATCAATAATTAGTGAAAGAGAAAATTAAAAAAAATTAAGAACTAATTACAAAAAAAAGAGTCAATTTGAATAAATAAATAAAGAATAGTAGCAAATAAATAAGAACCAATGGAAAAAAGAAAAGACAAAAAAAAAAAAAAAAAGAAAGAGCTGAGAAGCCCTTCAGTTCATACAAGCGCAATCCACAAAATAATGTTGAGAGTCAAACTGCGCGCTAACCTAGATCCCACAAAGGGTGTTGGTCGATTAAGACAGCAGGACGGTGGTCATGGAAGTCGAAATCCGCTAAGGAGTGTGTAACAACTCACCTGCCGAATCAATTAGCCCCGGAAATGGATGGCGCTTAAGCGCGACCTACACCCGGCCGTCGGGGCAAGTGCCATTAAACACAAACGACTATCGGCAACGAATATCTCGGCTCTCGCATCGATGAAGAACGTAGCGAAATGCAATACTTGGTGTGAATTGCAGAATCCCGTGAACCATCGAGTCTTTGAACGCAAGTTGTGCCCGAAGCCATTAGGCCGAGGGCACGTCTGCCTAGGCGTCACGCATCGCGTCGCCCCCTGCACGCCTCAAGGCGTCGCGCGGAGCGGAAGCTGGCCTCCCGTGCGCCCGAGCGCGCGGCTGGCCTAAATGCATCGAACCCGCATTGCGGGTGAGGGAATCAGTTTCTTTTGCCAACGTCACCTATCACCATTTTGTTCAATGGGTGGCAAATTTAATTTATAACAATTTCTTATACATATACACATATATATACGAAGTTTTAACCGAGATCACTGGGTGCCGTGGCACCCCAGACATACATATAGATCCGCCCCTGCCCACAACTGTAATTCTTGTAGCAAATATTGAATGCAAATATTGAATTTAAGAGTAATGATTTGCAGTATAATATGGTTCGGAACAACATGAAATGACCTGATAGCTAGAGTTGCGGAATTTTCACTTCATCGTTTGCTATGTGTATGTAAAAAAGTTAATCTTGCAAATACAATATAATTTTTCGATAAAAGAGGTGAACCCTCGGACCTCTATATAGTCCCACCCTTGTGGATAAGAATATGCATTTTTGAAAGTCGTAGTTTATTGGTCGAGTCACTAAGAAGCCAAAAAAAAATTTCAATTATTTAAGAAGCACGAATTTTAGAGAGGTGAAGGATTCAGACAAGCTTTTGGGTTTTTTATTAGATTTAGAAGCTTATTTTAGAAGTTGAAAAAATATTGAATATCCTTAGAAGTACTTTTGTAAGCCTGATCGAATACAAACTGTTGTTTTAATATTGATAAAAGTATATTTTAAACTGATTAATCAAACGCAAGCTATTATTGATCTCCTCAAGTATTTTTTTTAAAAGTATTTTTAATAAAAAAAAACATTTTCAAACTAAGTAAATTTTAAAAGTTTGATCAAACAGACTAGTTGTAACCTGTTAAATATTTTTATACTATGAATTAATGGAAATTCTAGATGTGAAAATCAAAGTTACATATGGATATTTATTTGCTCATGGAGTAATTTTCTGTCTATTAAATTTTACTAACAAAAAGTCAAGTACTTCTTTCAAATAAACTGCAAATATGTTCCAATATCAGACCTAAGTCAACATCATCTCTTTAATGAATTACTATTCCCTATTTGACTTTCCACTTTTTAATTGTCCCACTAGTCAGACAATATGTATTGGGGGAATTATATACTCACTCCGTTTCACAAAGAATGACCTGGTTTGACTTGATATGGAGTTTAAGAAAATAAAGAAGACTTTTGAATCTCGTGGTCCTAAATTAAAGTTATGTCAAATGTACAAAATTGTCCTTTAATCTTGTGGCCTTAAACATGTCACATGGAAAGTTGAAATTAAAACGTTACCAAAAAAAGAAAGAGACCATCTTTTTTTGAAACAGACTAAAAAAAAAAGAAGGTCATTCTTTTTTAAACGGAGGAAGTATATTTTTTGTTTAAAAGAAATGATCTCCCATGATCCATAAGAAGAAAATAATTCTATAAAAAAAATCGTGTGAGAAGAACCATATAAAGAATCTTTATAATTTTAGCTAGCTGGTTGTAATAGTTTGTAATCGTCATCGAGGTAGACATAATGTATAACAAGTATATAATTCGTATACACGAATTATTCATTGATTATACACTAATAGTAACTAAATTGCGTAAAAATAAATAAATACTAGTGTTTTTTTTTATTAAATTAAACTCCAAAGACATTGAATTCATTACCCCAACTAAATGTAGGAATGCTAACAAGTATATACATAATGGCTTATTCAATTGTACAGCTCAAGCTGTCTAGTGTAAAAGAAATGAATTATGATGATAAAATATTAAAGTTCAAATTTAATCATGATGGAAAATTTCAGGAAAATGGACAATAATAATGTTGTGTTTCTTGGTATCTATGATTTGCATTATAGTATGTCTATTGTTTTGCCTTTTTTTAGATAAAGAAAAAAAAAATATCCATAAATTGTCCCATTTAAAAACTAATGTAAAGCCCACATGGGGTTCCTTCCTTATAAAAACTATCTGGCATATAGTAATAATACATAGTTGCATGCAGAGGAATACAAACCACACATTAAATCCATGTTTCCTCGTGTCCATCGTTTCTCCACAATTATGAATTATTATGTAAGTAATAAGTTTAGAAACAATAAAGAAAGATTTTTTTATAAAAAAAAAAAAACAGGGGAGGGGAATGGGGGAGGGGGTTACAAAATGGAGAGTCGAACCCTCACCAACCAACAAGGTGAAAATTCTGATAGTCAACTAACTGAACTACTCAGATTTATCACCCCATCATATACTGATGCTTTCTGAGCGATACAGGTCTTCTAACAGCTAATATATCCAAGAGAAATGTCCTGATTCTGCATTAATTCAACGAGATATCTATCTCCTAAATCAGTCTGCTGCGATCCTGTTTCTTATATTGATATTAAAAAGTATCAAAATTCAGAACCCTTTCAACTTCGTGATATGGATTCGTAATGGTCAATATAATCATCCAGAAACAATGGCTGTCAAGATGTGAAGTTTTCTCTTGCAGTTCAGCAATCAACAGTCTGAAATAAGCAAACAATTTGAGGGGAAAAAAATATCAGATCAGTATGTGTATGTTTAGAATGAGGAAATGTTTTTCATGCTTGGTTGGTCATGGAAAATACTTATTGAAGATTGACGATAATTTCAGCAAATTGGATGGTGTCTTGATGAAATTTAGGAGTATTAAGTTCACAATGATCTTCGAGTTTTGGTTGGAGAAAGTGATATAGTGCAAGAGTTAAAAGTATTTGCAAAGAAAAATGACTTTTACCCAAAAAGGGGGAGTAGTCAATTTTTCCCTTTTGGTAGAAAATGTTTTCGTAGAAAAGATTTTCCAATACCAAAAAATGCTTATCTCGTGAAAAATATTTTTTCAGTCATACCGACAACACAACAATTTTAACTTTTAAAAATTTAGACTCAAGCTGAGAAATATGTCAAGTTAGGAACTAGTCAACCTAAAATTACAAACAACCATACCTGCTAAACATCTTTGTATAGCAACTGAAACTTTGGTATTCTCTCTGGAGGAAGGGGACAAGTCACTATGAGCTTGCCTTTCATGGCCCCTCTAAATATTGCCTGCTTACAAATTGTAAAAAAATTAATCATCAGAACAAAGTATCTACTCAGCAGATTCAAAAAAATGCACCAAGAACTTTAGTATACTAGCTCCTGAATAAACAGCCAACTAGAACACAATCTTATGCACATCATAGATGCAAACTGAATGAACAATCAGGTATTCTATAAAATTATGAGCTAACTGAGAAAGTCTAACCCTCTACCAAATCTATCTGAACCTAAACTCGTTCTCTAATTGTTTAAGTTGATACACAAAATAGTTGCTACACTCACAGGCAACTCTTAGCAAATTATTAGGAGATCTCCCTTCCGGATCTCAAAGAGTTAGAAATCTTTACAACCTGGAAACACAACTAGATTCAACCAAACTTTCCGAGCTTTATTCGATGCATAACTTTTTAGACTTCTTAGAGGAACATCCTCTTTGAAAGAAATAAGGTGTCCTTAACTTGTGGAAAAGGGATCTCAAACTACCAATTTTATTTGATAACCGAGAAATTCCTGAGGCCCAATGGCGCACAGTTCGAAACTCAGGAGATAAAGGGCCCACCTATATACCGTTCTCCACCTAAATACCAGGCTTTTGTTTGAGGCAGTGTTCGAACATGTGGGAGTCTAACCACATATCACATGTTGCGCTCTTACAACTAGACCAAAGTCTTGGAGCCATTTCAGAGTATAGATTTTAACATTTATTTTCACTTATATTGCTGCAGAATATGCATCTCAGTGTACCCTTGACTATTTGACAGATCTGGTTGTAGTGCTTTATAATAATCTTAAGAACTGATCCCTGATAAAACTTAGTTTCAGAAATTTATGGCAGAAATACTGTCTTATGGTATGGTTATTACTTATTTCTTAGGGAAGAATCTGAGAAACCCTCTAAGTCAGTTAACTATGTAAAAACAACAACTATATGTATGTCTGCCCATGTCATGCTTGCACATCATTCAAAGATGAGCCAAAAGAAGTTCTTAAATGCATATAGAGGAGGTTCTGAAGTGCCACACAGTTGAAGTTTAAGTTAATGCCCTAGGCAGGAAGACACAATCCACCACATAATGAACAAGGACTCTTAGTCACCAGCTTTAGTAAATTCAAACTTAAAAGTATTAACTAATAACCAGCACATAAAATTTGCCTTATGAATTGAATCTTAAGTAGGGGGCTGGATGCGCAAAACAACCTATTCCCCTTTACGACGACTCAGCGAACTTTGACACGTTACACCTGGTTGCACGTAATCTTGACTTTCGCCTTTCACTCGTGCAGTTGGACTAACTTCTCCCTTGTCCCTTCCACAATTAAAGTTTCCTGTTGTTCAAACTTCATGTCCAGGGGACATGCAGAAACAAATCTACTAGCTTAATAAGCTAATTTTGGACATCCCTCCATACATATACCAGAAGTTTTAGTCTAGAAATTAGAAGCTTGTGATATCTGATATCTCAGCCATTCTCCAAAAGACAAAGTACATCACTTCAACTTAAAGCCACAAACGCGAGATTACAACCACATATATTAACAATTGTTCTGCCAAATTACTTGTCTTTCTGGCTTTTATATTCCATCAAAAAACACTCATGGCATTAATGGATCAACTTCATGCAAGTATTTGCGCCATACTAGTCACTCAATATTGCTGGTTGTTATGGTACCGTCATATTTCACTCTTTAATCAAACGCCTTCCGAGGCTTTGGCACATCTAGAACCCATGGAAACTTAAACAATCTTGTTTAGAAAGTGCTACTCGAAGTTTATTTACAGTTGAATAAGGAAGTCACAATTATTGAAAAGCTGCACTTCGCAGCAAAGAGCAAATAATTTTACACTTAATATTCATCTGGAATTCTGGATCATAGGAAAAATACTAAGGTCTAGAAAGAAAGTTGTGAGATTATCCCATACCTCTACAACATCAATGAAGTCTTGTTTTCTCTGAAATGCTCCAACCCACTTGGTGTGATCTGCACTCCTGGAGAAGATCCATCTCAGAGAAGTAAGAGCTTCAATCATGACAGAGGTCCATAAGATACAATAATATCACAGGAATGTAATTACAACATCAAGCTGTCCTTGACATATGCATAACTCAGTTTACATGTAATTGCTTTATAATTATTGCAATGTCGTCATCAAATTTACTACATAGATAATTCTTTCAGTATTATTATACAATTAACAGACAGAGAGATAAACCTTTTTTTTGCTTTTGAAATATTAGATTGAGAGATAAAATTTTAACATTAAGGTAGCATAGCGAGCGGTAGAGGGAGAAATAGAGAAGCAAATTATTTGCAAACTTTCCTTGAACATGTGCCAATATAACATACCCTCCATTCTCCGATGAGGGAGGAGGCAAGTACGAATATATGGCGACAAGAAGGTTATCTGCAAAATACTTAGCCAATAGACTAACACATTCCTTTTCTCTCTTCTTTTCTTTCAAATAGCCTCTCCTTCCTATTTCCTAGTAAGAAACATTTTACGCCTTCACAATTCTCTTTTCACCCCTCTACCCGATGAAAAACAAAACAGAGATTCGGCTCTTGCAAGTAGTTGCTTGAACCGAGTCAAAGTCACTTCAATTTCCCTTGATTGAAGGACCAAAGAACTTGTTTTCCAAAATGTTGTGGAGAGCTTCCAGCATTCTGAATTAAATTAATTTGCCAACAACATGTGTCTAATATATGGTCAAGATTATTGATTACAGTCATATAAGGACTAAAAATATGTTGTGCTCCTAATGCTCGACAGAGATGCAAACGGGTATAAGACCATGGATGGCACTTTCTTCAACAAAATTGAATCACAACAACAACATAAAGAACATGTCCATAGCAGAAAACTTTGAAAATTCGAACAAAGAGAAGGCATACCCAGAATCCATCTTCATATGATGAGCATTGAAGAAGAAAATGGTAGATGGTATTAAGGTTATATCAAAATACTTGACATAAACTCGAACGTCCTCTGAATCAATATCCACTAAAGCCACAGTCGCAAACTTGGACACCTCTCTCACAGATTTATACAGCTGCAGCCAACAAGAAGCAATGAAGTAAACGAACTACTCCACAAAATATAAAACTTATGCAATGTCAACTTAACAGTGAAAAAACACAACTTCTACACAATTCGAGTGTCAAATGCATATGGGTGAATTCACCTTTTTCCACAGCTACCTACATCTTACACCCAGAACTATATAAATCGTAGTTGTAATTTGTAAAATATATACTCCCTCTGTCTCAATTTGTGCAAGACAAACAACTTGCGCTATTCCTCCCAAAAAAAAGAAAAAAACGTTCTCCAAGAAAAATTATGACTTGTAGTATTCTTCCCAAAAAAGGAATTCCTTCAACATAAATTATAACTTGTAGCCTTCCTCCAAAAAAATTTATAACTTGTAGTGCTTGGGTGTGCCCCTAGTAGTCAATGACATAGGTTAAGAACCATAACGTCTTAGGTTCATAAGGTGATTTATTCCCATCTGTCCTAGCCTTGTTGCTGGCGGAGGTGGCAACTATCCCGTGGAACTAGTCCATGTGCATGAAAACTTGTAGTACTATTAGAAATTTGATGAGTCTATCCTGGAGCATATCTACTAGAGCTTTAAGCTCTATGCACTCACATCGTAAACTATATTACATAATTAGGTCATTAATAAGGTAATTACAGGCAAATCTCTGGTGCAACCTGACGAAATTG
Source organism: Solanum etuberosum (assembly GCA_029582245.1). NCBI lineage: Eukaryota > Viridiplantae > Streptophyta > Magnoliopsida > Solanales > Solanaceae > Solanum > Solanum etuberosum. The sequence continues at coordinate 34,853 of JAJONR010006860.1, read as the reverse complement.
GTTACTAAATTGCTACTACTGGTATAAATATTCTCTATACTTTCAGTGTATATACCTTAAATCCATGTATAATCTCACTAGCTTAGCTTAAAATCCTAAATTCGCCTAAAATTTAAGTTTCCTCAGAAAAGGTAATGATTTTTATAATAGAAATTCAAGGAATTGGAACAAAATAGATTAGTCTATCACTGTTTCACAAAATAAATAAATAGGGGAAAACAGAAAAAATGGAGGCGTACGATGTCGTCGAGCTGGAGGCAAAGAGGATCAGAGGATCGGCCGAGACGGAGGACGAGAACTTTGTCGATTGTGTCCCTTATTATGGAATCTACTTCTTCCTTCTTCGTCAGCGTCCTCAATATATACTCCATCTTCTCTCCCCGTCTTTTCTTCAAAATACGGCCAAACACTACCGGAAAAACTTTATATTTGCATGCGACGAGGGCTTTGCCGGAAAGGTACAGTTTTACAGTAAATATTCGGGGGATACATTTTTTTATCAGAATAATTGCACTTTTGGTCCCTTAATTATTGATAAACTTTGATTTAACTTTTAATTAACTGAAATGTGTGTTTTTAGTCCTTTTGTATGGAAAATTATGTTACGAAAATTGAAGGATAAATATACTTAATCAAAACTTATAAGAACCAAAACTAGAATTTATCGATTTTAATTTAAGTGATTAAAAGTGTTAATTTTCTTTTGTTCATTAAAACGTACTCTCATGAGAGTTTAGAAGGCTTTCTCAAAAAGTAAAAAATTCTCGTTTGAATCCAATAATATAACGAATCGTTGTGATTTAATTTGTCGAGTCAAATTAATAAATGGATCATTATTCAACTCGTTCTAATTTAAATTATTAGATGGATTACAAAATATGAGTTGATTTTGTTAATTCTAAAGTACCAACCATCTATTGAATGTGTCGTCTTCAAATCAATAATAGGGAGTTTATCTAAGCGTATGAGTAAAATTTATCGAGTGGTTATTCAACTTTGAGTTTATCACAAAAAAATATTTGTCTTTCTTTGAATTGATTCATTGTTAGTGTCCACTTGTACCTATGAAGCCACAGGGTTGTCTCACGAAGCTTTTTTTTATTCAATATCTTCTCATCTACTTTCTCTAAGATGAACCAGCCCTTTGCTATCGCAAGAATATAGCCATTAAAGAGTTATATGTGCTACTTCACTTATTATACCATATTTGCTCAAAGAGGCATATTGTAAATACGTAGGTGAGTGATAATTAAACATAAGAGACATGTCCGAAGTTGAGCTAATTTATATATATATATATAAGAGGAGTTAATAAATGAACCGATTGGGCTAGTCATATTATTAAAGAAAAATTACCTAAATACACATCTTATTTTACCATAATCTCTAAAATTCCCTACCATTTAAAAAATATCAAAAATCCTCTCTCGGATACATCACTCTCCTCTCGCTGATATATCCCTATCTGCCTCTCCAGAAGTCCAGTAATGTACCGGATGTCCTATCCCCACTCTGATACATCCCTCACCTATGTATCCGGACGTCTGCTAATGTATCCGGAAGACTAGTGATGTATCCGAAATCCATAAATTTTAAGGGATCTTTATAATTTGAAAAGAGTAGAAAAATAATGTAATTAGCTCTTAACACTATAAAATTTAGGTAAATTATACTATTATTAATGTGCTAATTTGCCACCTCTAGGTATAATGCATTAGTGCTATCCTTAATTAGGAGTCACCATTAGCTAGGTCGGAAACAACATTAAATGTGAAAGAGACAAGAAATAAAACCTACATCTCAATATTCTTTTTATTGGATTATGACTTAATGAAACACTGAGAACCAGTTACTTAACTGAGTATGAAAGGTTAGAGAATTATATACTTACAAAGACAAAACTATATAATATTTAATTTATTATATGTTAATTTAATTAAACAATCACCAGACATTTTAATCACCCCAACTCTCAAACATCTTTATGAGGTGATTCTTTGAAGAATATATCTTCTTAAGCCCATATGTTTTTGTAGGTACCCATTGCAGTCCTTGTTTTTTCACAATTGTTTGTGTCCACTACTTAGTAAATGTGTTAAATGTCTCATAAAACAAAAGAATAATATCTTATCCACCCAATTCATATTCCTATAGTTTTATTTGTCGGTTAACGATTCGATATTTGTTAGGTTAGAATCTCATATTGGTTGAAAAATAAAGTGGTGATCTGCTTATAATATGGACTTAAACAATTTTATACTCATGTATTAGCTTTAGGTGTTGATCAGTTAGACTCAAATGTCATATTTTTACATGATATCAAAGTCAGGTTCATCTCTATTTGCACTCACAATCCATAAAGTCAGGTTCATCTCTATGTGGACTCACAATCCACAAAGTCAGATTCATCTCTATTAGAACTCCCAATCCACAACTTGCAGTTTGAGCTCAATATTATGAACCAAATGTACTCGTGATTCAAAAGTTATTTTTTTTTTAATCAGTTAAATATTGTCATATAATCTAGAGAATAGTTTTTATTCGTATATTTTCTGGACCTACCTCATATAATACTTCCCAAAATATCCTTTGAGAGGAATAGTAACCTAATGAGACCATGAGAGTGTTAGATTAAAAAATGAAAATAATTCTAATAAGCAAAAAAACTCAAGGCTATCGCAAGTGTAGGTCTACAAGATAGCTATCACAAAGTTTCGTCGTTCGTTTCATCATAAGATCAATCTATCACTCAATTATACATTTTTTTGCCATTATCTAAGTGCAACCAACAATTATATATCTGCTGATCGTATTTTTACACCTGCTCGATAAGTAGTAATTCAAAGTACTCAATTTCTGTCTTGGCAGTTGGGACTTCAAGACTGATCTTTCTATAAAAATACCCCAAGACTCCCTTAGATGGCTATAAACCAAACACCACCAAAGGCCCTACATTTTGTATGGTGAACAGAGTTTCCACCATAGATAAAATCCATTTATTACATTTTAATTTCTTTTATTAGTGACATTTTTTCTCCCTTAGATTCAAGATTTGCTTAGTACCCACCACATGATCAATTAGTCTTACTATATATTTAATTTGTATAAATAAAATCCTTATTGCCACAAAAATCACAAAACACAACAAGATTAGTGTCTTCATCTTTCTCCAAAGGCCAAAGACAAGAAATTTTGGCTTATTACAGATAAACACATATAGTTCCTTCTATATATTATCCATTTGACCAAAAAAAAATTGTCTCACTTGTATAGTCTAAAGAATCTAGTCTCTTTAAAATATATTTCCACTAACATGCAGGTTAGCTAGTTTTCAAATATATTTTTTTCTTCATCATAAAATTATTTATTGTCATGTTCACATCTAGCTAACTTTGAGCATTCACATATATAACAGATCCTTCAATGGTTTTTCAAGAATGCAAATGAGACCAATTTTAACACCAATTCTAGCAAGAAGCAAGTTATTACTGGTGAGTGAAAAAAAAAAAAACTTTGTTCACTATCTTATTAGTATTACATTTTGGATTTACATTTCGTGTTCAAATATTGTAATTTCACTGTTAATCTATTTTTCAGATTACCATATCAGACTTGACACGAAGATAGTCTGATATGAAAAGTTGCCTATTTATAGAATTTTATGCTATTCGTGCAACTTTACAAATTGCAATATTTTATCGTTCTATTTTATAGGTCAATTTTTCCTTATGATGTAAATAAATTATACATTGTTAGTGCGTAGAACTTACATTTTTAATGTCATTTTTGAGATCCAAAGTCATCAATGTTTGTTAATTCCTCTGTTATTTCAGATGAGGAAGTGAAATCCCAAGGCATTGTCCTGTTTGGGATTTCTCGAAAAAAGAGAAATCGAGCTGGAAAATCAGCAAAATCGAGCTGCTGCAATATCCTCAATTTGTTCAACACATTACGCAGAAAAGACATTGCGAATGATTATTTCTACAGCACGATTCGTCTAAAGATATTGGGAAGTTTGCGAAGGAAACAACAGTTTGTACATTGCATGAAGATGAAAAAACAGAGTCTTACTCGTGGATTAAGCTTTCGTCGAAAGTCAGATTCTGCCACAGCCAAAGTTTTACCAGTTAGTGATGCAGTTGGATCAAAAAATGGCCATAAGGAGCAAAATTTTAGTGCAGATAAGAAGGAAAAAGCTAATGGAGATAAAATCAAGACAGTTTCAAAGATGAAGGAACTAATAAGATGGGCTGCTGATGCTGCTAAATCACAAAAGGGAGGAATATACTTTGGTCGAAAGGTAAGATTACTCGAATTAACTTATATACACCGACAATTATCTAGTGTAACGTTATTTGTTTTAGCAAGTTGCTCGTAGTATCAAGGTTACGAGCCATTTAACTTATTTTAACTTGTAATCGTCATTTAGATAATCAATTCTTTTATACTGTCAGTAAAATATAACACGAGATCTGGAAATAAAATCATTGTAGGTTTGTTTTCTTTTATTCAAATGTAATTGGTCATAAAAGATCGAAAATTCATACTACGACTCCATATTATTTATATCTAAGAGGAGAAGTACCAGCATATTCTTAGTATTATTTGACTTGTCTATTTATATATCTTATGACGAACATGTTGCCACGATCACATTCAAGTAATATGTAATGGAATTAATATTCCATCATTTTTTCTTATGTTATACAGATACAGCTTTTATTCTTCCCAACTACTCTATATAGAATTTTTATGTTGTCACTAATGAAAATGTGCCTGGACCAGAAAGTGTGGCCACACTTTCAAAAGTTCTTTAAAAATAAAAAATATTTTGTAGTAAGATTTAACTTGTATACGATAATCATATACTAAAAATAAGTATTTATGAATAGTTACTTGTATTTATCGTTTAAGTGACCTGATAATATGTAGGTTCTGCACTTACGCGATAGGTCGGACTTAAAGGCAGTACCAGATGATGATGATCAACTGAGCTATGACTCGCCAAAGATCAGCTTCAGATGGGATGTTGATCAAAATTACTCTGCAATTTCAGTGACAAAAAATCACCAATCTATAAAAAAATCCCCTTTAAACTCAACTATGGTTCATATAGATCAGTGCCCTGCAGCAACTAGAAAAGGGAATTGGGTCACCACAGATTCTGAATGTAAGTTTCCTTAGGCCTTTTATTCAATACCTAATGCAGTCTGTCTGAAGAGGATACGATATACTCTTTGTAAGATAGAAAATCTATTTCTGAAAAACTCTAGACTCCAAAAGGAAGTATGTAACGCAAGATTGTAAATCGAACTAAGGTCCATTTCAGTAAAGTCATAAAACTAACCAAAATACATCAATCATTCGTATATTTGGTATAATATGAAAAGCAATAATGCATATTCATTAAGTTTGTGCCAAAGATTACAACCCTGGTTAAATCTTATCGAGCCACTATAACCCTTTTCGGTGATTATAACTTTTTTTTTTTTTTTCATATTTTAATTTCGAAGCAAGATTTTTTCCATCAATTTATGCTTCTTTTTTTTAATAACAGTTGTGGTACTAGAGCTAGAGTTATGAAGAAGATTGGTGGTCTGTGCCACGTGGATTGGTGTAATTTGTTCATCAACTTTGCTACTCTGATGTAACGTTATTTGTTCAACGCACATGACATTCACCTTATATGTCAATTTTATTTTCTAACCAACGTTCAACGATAACAATAATGTGTCTGGATGCTGCTAAAAACCGACGAATAGCAAGTGCTTTTTCTTGTGTGGATCTTATTTTATTGGAAATTTGATGAGTTGATCCATCTACATATTTTGATTTTACTATTATATCGAGAGTTACTCAACATATTGCTTGATGTGAAATGAATAGTGGATTTATTTTTGGTTGTTGAATCTTTTTCACAGCTCGATAGATGATTTGATAAGCCATAATTTTTTTTTTCCGTATTTCAGAATAAGATTAATCAACATGTTAACTATCGATTATGATAAATTGGATCAAATTTTGATGTTTGTTACAATGATTAAATTTTATAAGTGGAGTCTGAAAATAATGATATGTACATAGTCTTATTCCTAATTTGTAAAGATAGAGATGTTATTTTTGAAGAGATATAAAAAAAAAAAAATACAGCAAAAAATAAGGGGAAATAAACATTAACAATAACAAATAATACATAGACCATTCTAGCCAACTTTCAAACTCATAAATGTTACATGTGACCAATTCCAAATTAATATCCCTTTCATAAGTTTCATTCATTCTATTTAGACATAATATATAAACATGAATTTTAACTTGACGTCAATTAGAAATTATGACATTTAACTTCGGGTGTGCAAAAGTATACACTTAAACTTGTATATTATTGAACAAATAGATCAATTTTGTGTCCTACGTGACGTCGTATGTGTATTATGTCATGTAGGACATGCGTGTCTACTTATTCAATTTTATATAAGTTTAAGTACCTACTTGTACACACTCAAAATTAGAGGATCATGTTTATTTATTATGCTTTATATTTAATTTGATTATAATTACACTATAGGTGAATTGAAGACTTTTAGTCCACTTTCCTATTAAAAAGAAGAAACTTTTGATATGAAGTTATTTTGATATGCAAACAAAAAAAGTAAACAATCTATTGGTCTTAATTTAGTAATTTGTGATGAAAGACCTCAATGATATACAATCATTTATAATCTAGTAAAGGTAGTGGATTATGATACTTTAGTAGCATTTCCTCACAAGCTCTCTTGGTATTTTAAAGCTTAAAAACCAAGTCCTAGTAATTGGTAAGACCTAAAATTTAAAACCAATTTCAACTTTTAAATACTCTATTCGATTTAATCTGTTTGTCTGACTTTGATTTGATAAAACTTTTAAGAAAGTAAAAAAAAAAGATTTTAAATCTTGTAAAGTTATGGTATTAAACTAAAGATATATAGAATGTACCAAAATATCCTTCAATCTCAAGCGCTTTAAATATATCAAGTAAAAAGTTAATATTAACAAGTTGTCAAAAAATAACTTTTTTTCTAAAAAATAAACTAAAAAAAAAATTAAGAAAAATAAATTAAACCTTTTTTTTTTTTTACCCCACCCTCAAGGAGATCAAACTTGGTCGCTACCGATTGATGATAGAGATACTCGAGCAAGTTTTACTTGTCTCAACCATATTAAATATCCAAAAACCAATTCTTTAATTTTTCCTACTCTTTATATGTTAGTTTTTCTGTTATGTCACTGTGCAACAAAGTAGGAAAACCAACTACTCCTCACACATTCTCCATTTCTTTCTATATAATCTAAAATCCCACACACTTCATCAACTAAAAAAAAAAAAAAAACAATCTTTTTCAAAACCCTCAATCAAAAAAAGATGGAAGAATCCATTTGTATTCAAAAACTCAATTCTCAAAATGACCAAAAAATCAAGAATTGGGATTTTCTTTCTTCAGATATTACTGAGAAAATCCTCTCATACCTCCCAATTCGTTCTATAATTGTTGCTTCCTCTGTATGCAAGATCTGGAACTCCATAATCACTTCTTCTTCTTTCACTACCAAAATCTCTGCTACAAAAAAGCAGCCATGGCTTTTTCTCTGTGGCCAAAACAGCATTTTTTACAACAATAACCAACCATTTGCTTATGACCCAGATGCCAATGAATGGATTTCACTTCCCACTTCAACCCTTTTGTCCCAAGATTTCTTTATTGGTTCAAATGGTTTTTTCTTTGCTACAACTTCTGAAAATTTCAGTTTTAAGCCTATTTTTAATGGAATTTGGGTCCAAACAAGCCCTTTGAGGTTTTCCAGGTGTAATCCTCTTGTGGGTGTTTACAATGAAGGGTTAAATCCAAGATTCATTGTTGTTGGTGGGGTTAGGTTTGTTGGTGGATTAGTTGATGTTGAGGATAGATTGGCTGTTGAGATTTATAACCCAAATCTTGATTATTGGGGACTGTGCCCACCTTTACCAGAAGATTTTAGGTCAGGGAATTCATCACAGTGGTTATGTTCAGCTTTGTTAAGAGATAAATTCTACTATGTTTTTGGGATTTATTCTTGTTTTATAACATGTTTCAATTTGGATGAACATTTGTGGAGTGAGGTACAAACACTTAGACCACCTGGGATTTTGTTTTCATTCTTGGTAACTTGTCAAGATTGTTTAGTTTTAGGTGGATTATGTAATTCACCAAATGGACCAAATTTTGTTCTATGGAAGGTTGATGAGAAAACAATGGAGTTTAGTGAACTTGCTATAATGCCTCAAGCATTGATGTATTGTTTGTTTGATAGTGATGAAGATGACAAATTTGCTAGTTTGAAATGTGTTGGATTGGGGAATCTTGTTTATGTGTACAATGAAGAGCATCATAAGAATTATCCTGCTTGTGTTTGTGAATTTAGTAATGATTTTGGGATGTGTAGTTGGAGGAAGTTGCCTAATTTGCCACCAAATGCTAGTAAGTTTCATAGAGTGATTAGCTTTTGTTCAAATGTTTCACTTGATAACATTCTTGTTGGTTCAAGAATTTGAAGTTTCACCGGCGTCGAGCATGGTGGGATGGATAAGATTCTTCATTATCTTTAATAAGAAGTTTCAGACTTGAGCTTTAAATACGAAGAAACTCATGCTAAAGAGCATTAGCGAGTGGGTCTATGGTGTGAATTCAGATTTGTCAGACTTACAACTCTTGAAATTTCACCAGCAAGCAAGATGTATGGTGGGTATTATGAGATTCTTTCTCGAGTTTGAGCTTTTGAAACAGAGAAATTTATGGTGGATCCGGAGTGATTTCCCTATAAAAAGTCCTACGCAACGTGAATTCAGATTTTTAGGATGAATTTTTCATATATAATTGTATATGTACTTGGTACTTTTTACTGTTTCCAAAATTATATATATGCAATTATAGATGATACTTTTTCATGTTGTGCTCGTTGATGAAATTTTCAGTTAAAGACTTCAGGTAGTATTAATTATTTTTAAGTTATCCAATCCATTTCTTTTTCTTTTTGGATCTAATAAAGGTGAAAAGCAAATAGGGAAAGTGAATATATACTCGATTTTGAGATCACCATTTAAGCTATATAAGGCAAAACAAAAAAAAATTATATATTTGAAGTTCAATCATTTTTGCTTAAGCTCCAACGACGTGTGACTGAAAATTTAACTATTTTGTTAAAGTTTAATTATTTATAAGCAAACTAAAAATTATATTTTAAAAAATTAAATAATAGCTTAAAATATGATAAGTTATTCAAATGCTACACAGTACGATTCATAAATATATTAGTAAAAAACATAAGATTAGAGTCTAAGATTATCTAGAAGAATAATTTTCAAGAACTATATATATATTTTTTAGATTTTCAGTGTTTGGTATCCATATTGTAGCCTGACTAAATTTCAATTTGCGCCAGAAAGTCCCACACACCACAACCCTTGTCGACTATATTTATCCAAGTTTTAAATTTAAGAACAAAATCTAACTAATGACCTAAAAGGGGTTATTTGTATAAACTATCCCTTTATAGAACCTAGTGGCCCGTTAAATTTCGGGCCTCAAAATAAGCCCAAAAATTCACCTGATAACAAAACAAACAATTAGCTGCTGCCGCTGTTTCTGTTAAGGGTTTACAGTTGTTTCTCTGAAGAAGAAGAAGAGCAGGGTTTTAGGGTTTTTGTTTATCAGAAAAAATGGATAGGTACCAAAAAGTAGAGAAACCGAAGCCTGAATTGCCCATTAACGAGAATGAGATCAGAATCACTTCACAGGGACTTGTAAGAAACTACATCAGCTATGCTACTAGTCTGCTTCAGGTATAACACTCACTTTTTTTTCCGTAACGGGTAAAGTTGTTTTCATGTGACCAAAGGTCTCGGGTTGAAGCTTTAGTGCACTGGACTGCTTCTTCTTTATTGTGGCAGTTTTGACTGTGTTTTTGGTATAATTGTTATGCATGTATATGTAGGTTTCCATTGGTTGTTCACAGGGGCATTCCAGAAAGTGAAACTGTTTGTTTTTTTTCAGCTATCTTTTTGTTACCCCGATGAATTGGTGTTGTTTGATTGATTGGATTGATGTTTTTTTTTGGCAATGGTTTGGGATAATTGTGGAATCATTTGCAGACTGTGTTAAATTTTCGGCTTTTCGGCCCTAGAGTTATTATTTTTGGTTTGGATGATTGCAGGCATTTATATTTCGTGTGTCTTAGTTGACAATGTAATATGTGGATTGAGATTTTTATTCTTAAGCTGTGAAATAGTGTGGTCTATTTGAGTGCGATCACTGTTCTGTGTTTGTAGGATGTTGCTACTAACTATTCGTAACTTTTGGAGTTCTCGTGGTTGTGCATGTTAAAGTAGTATTTGCACCAAGTAGTTCCATTAAAACAGAGTCAATGTGCATATATCTTTTGCTGTCAATATGCAGGCTTATGTTTATTACTTTAACATGACAATCACTTGAGAGTATTCATGAGCTGTGCCTAGAAGAATTAATGATCATACCTGCATATTGTCTCTGTTATTGAGACTTTATTTTTATTGCTGCATTAATACTTAGTGCAAGGAGGATTTCAAGAATTTGCTCGGGCACAGGAAGCTGGTGGTTATAATGGTTCTTCAACAAATTGTAGAAGTTACATCTTAATAGCACAGCAAGACAAAAGATTTCCCTGCAATTATTTATCCAAAACATCTATACAGAGAATAATCTGGTGTTGTATATGTGGTCTGACAAGAATAAGTAAGATCCTAAGCTGAGGCTGTTTTGATGGTTCAATTTTAAAACGAAGTACCATAACGGAGAATTCAGTAGTAGCTGAGTTAAATAATTTTGATTTTCAACTTATAATAGCTGGCAGTTGATTCCTTATGGTTCAGCAGATGAAACGTGAAAAGGAAAGTTTCTGTATTTGTTAGTAATATTCTTTGAAGATGCCAACTAGAGTACTTCTGGTCTGTTTTTGGCTCTGAGAATCTTTCTTGTGTGTTTCCTATATTCGATTGCTTTGCTGTTGCCTTACTTCAAGCAAGAAATACTTGTAGGCTTTTAGCGTTATGATCTTTTGATAATTCATTCCATCCCTTAGGTTGAGGGTTGAAGCTGCATTGCAGATTATATCTTTCTCATTTTTGGTGGGAGGTCTGATGTAAACTGTAACCAGAATCTTTTCGGAAGTGGCTAATAGAAAGTTTTGTGACTAATGGCTATTCAGGAGAGGAGTGGGAAAGAGATCATTTTGAAAGCAATGGGTCAGGCAATAAGCAAGACTGTAGCTGTTGCAGAGATCATTAAGGTAGCTTGCCTGCTTTTTTTTCTTTTTTTCCAGTACACTTTCTATATTTACCATATTCAGATGTAATTCATTGTTCAGAGAAGAATTCCTCGTCTGCATCAAGATGCTGCTATCAGCTCAGTGAGCATCACAGATGTATGGGAACCTATTGAAGAGGGCCTTTTGCCGTAAGTTTGAAGTCTTTCTAGCTTTCTCAAATTTGTTTGTTTTCAGAGCATGTAGGTGTAAGGTTCCTAACTGCCTATCACGTGGGATAAGTCTAAGGTTTACCTTTTATTCTACAATTGGGTGCAAATTGCATAGCTGTGGTTCTGATTCTTGTTAATGTTGGTTTTCTTTGTAAAAGTGTGGAGCAGACTCGGCATGTCTCAATGATTTCAATCACCTTGTCAACAGCAGAACTGAACATGGACTCTCCCGGGTAACCCTTTGCTGTGTTCATTTTTTATTAGGATGTTCTTTCAGACCTTAACATGCTCACTCAAGTGCAAATTTAGGATACTTTATTGAGTCATGCTTTATTGTAATCATTCCTTTTATCTTTTCAAGTCTTCTGGCAGAAATTTCTTTTCTCTATGGTTTGCTTGATTTACAAAACATCTTATGTAAGTTCATGTTCATAGGTATCAAGCACCTTCTGAGATTCAGCAGACTAATTACTACAACAACAATAACAACAATCACAACAACTATGCCCCACGTTATAGTTACCAGCCTCGACAGCAGCAACCACCACCTAGACAAGCACAAGCAGTTTACAATGCTGGTAATGAAGGTAATCACCTGCTAACTAACAGAATAATTATATAACAATGATTCATGTGAAATTTTGCTACATCCTCAAAAATTACCATAACTTGATTTAGATTCATTTGACCGAGGCCGTGGTCGAGGTCGAGGCCGTGGTAGAGGGAGGGGACGTGGTTGGAACAGAGGTGGATATACAAATTACCAAGATGGATATGATAACTATCAAGGTATTCTTCCTTACCTCAAGTATTATTTTTTTTGGTTTGGAGGCTCTAACACTTACTGGCATTGATGTATATTATTTCATTTTGATAGAAAATGGTGGGTACTCAAACTGGGGACGAGGTGGAGGCCGTGGTGGCTGGGGATATCGTGGTAAGCATGGATACCTCATTTGTTTTCTTCTCCACCTTACTAGCTTATATCACGTTATAAATGCATTTTTGGCTCTGAATATTTGTATGTTATGGTGTCAGACTCTGGATATGGAAGAGGCAGGGGTGGAGGTGGCAGAGGTTATGGCTATGGTCGTGGACGTGGACGGATGGGAAACCGTCCAAGGGGTGGCAGCAACAACCAGGCTTAGTTGTTGATTGGATCTCTAGTTTGCTATACCTTAAACGCTGCCTTGGCATAATGGTTTTCTTTTGTCTAATGTCTGTCTAAAAAAAGCATGAAATTATTATGGCTTGTTGCATCGACGGGTTGTCTTGTTTTCCAGCATCATTATATGTGGGCTAGGCATATATATCTCTAGTGAAAACCAAGTTCAAGTAGTATTTATGCAATTAGAACATATTCTTTTGTTTATCTTAAAATGTCTTGATCATTTCTTTATTTTTATTTCATGTTTTGGTACTCTCTTATGAGTATTTAGCCCTGAGATTTCAAGACGACAACTTCCTTAAAAATATAATCCTCTATAACATCCCAGATTCATTATTTCTGGGATAGAAACAGAACCGGAGAAATTGAATTTCTGCTCGTGTTTATTGCATTGGAAAGCCTTTAGTTTTTACTTACCTTAAGGTAAGAGGTACCTTAAATTCTTTGGCGTAGATGCAAATATACCTTATTGTTAAGCTTGAGAAATTAACACCTATTCTATCGGTGTTTGCTAAGAAATAGCAGTCAGAAGATACGATACAATACAAAGAAAGAGAGGAACCACAAGTTAACATGCGTGAAAAACTCAACTTCTCTCACAAAAGGAAGAGACCTATGCTCAACCCAAAACTATGCTAAATATTATACAAAGTTTCGAGTCTTGAAAAAAAATAATCAACAAACACCATCCTGCTGGGGCTTAATTTGTAGAGTAAATCCCAGTTGTTGCACAACAGAGAAATACTACTTAGTTGGTTGATACTGTCTAGTAAATTATTCCAAGGCAGCCAGGCATAAACAAAAGACAGAAAATAGAGCAATATGTACTGTTTTTCACCGGGTCGTTCAAATTTGGATCTTTCAAAAGTATACTTCACGTGAGCTCTCAAGGAGAAGCTTTCAGCAGTAGTCACTTCTCAGCATGACAAGCTATATAGGCACTTCATCATACCTCCACAGCATAGAGCAAAATGTATCATTCAAAAAATAAAAAATAAAAATTGAATTACAAGGATCAGGCATTTTACTGCTAGAAGTATTAAGAATTATAGTTCAATAACCACCGTTATAATTAATAAATGACCATCAATTAATGACAATTGAAGCCATGACAAATCGAAAGAACTATGACCATAATCAAGGCAAAAATGATGCCCAGGACTATAAGCTTTATCTTCATGTTCTGCAACCACATCTTCCTCCTCACTTTTGTTCCTTGTGTCTTGAAATCTTGTGCCTGCAATATAATAATACACACTTTTAGAAACGCCAATAATTCTAGTTTAAATGCAAGCAAACGAGTAAACAATAACACAAAGCAGATGACGAAAAGGGGAAAAGATGCAACTTAAGGTGTGATGATGCAGCATTCACAAGTTCCAATATTTCAAATGCAGGAGCAATTTAACTCATATACCGACAGTTTGCTACTAATATTTAAGGAAAAGATTGTAGCATGAGTTTTGACCTACGGACTTCACAATGGTGTGGACCAACCAAGTGATTATTCGCAAAACATACCAATGTAGAACAACAAACGCAAATTGTTGATCAACAGTGTATATCAAAAGTTACCACCTGATGCATCATTACCACATTAAATTCAGTAAGTAACTGGATATTTGTAGACCACTTCCAAATTGCTAAAACTAGCAAAGTAGCAGGCAATCAGAGAAGTGCTATCAATTTTTTTCAAAAAAGTATGCTAGCAGCTCTTATTCATATAACTGGCAATAAGAGCTTGTCGTCAACATTTCAAGGTAGCAATTTCTTAGAAGCAGGGAATTGAATAGTCTTATCCACCAAAAGACAGAGAATTTCACAGCATTCAAAAACCTGTGAACGAAGATTCTCAGTTTTATCCACCAAAAGTTCAATTTTCTCCCCACGATCCAGGACCTGCAAGGCCACAATTCTCATTAACAAACTGCAATACAGATTCTGGAACTCTCAATGTTTTCTAGTCCCACATCAGGATACCAAGTCTTTTAAAATAATACTATAGTACAGAGGGAATATGCTTACCTTCTCAATGTTTTCCATCATCACACCTTTAACTTCTGAAACCTGAGCCTTCACCTTTGCAAGCTTGCTGATTTCCTCTGGATGATCAACACAGTACTGCATCTGCTCCTTTATTTTGGGCCTGTAATTATAATCATGGTCTTGAGATATCAGCAATCATACTAAAAAACAATAGTAGTAGAGAATGAAAAGGGAAAAGCCAAAATACCCAAACTCCTTGTTCAAGCTGTTAGCAACAGCTGTAGCAGCTTTGCCTCCACCATATTTCTTGGTAAAATCATCCTTAACTCTCTCCAGAAATGCAATTGGGACCTGCCTGCCAACAGACTCCACAGCTACAACACAGTATGCTGGTTGTACAAAATAAAGCCCATTAGCTTTACAAATGCCAAAACACAAACAACATGACAATGGCGCATTATATATCAAATTGCCAGATAGCAATCGTGATTTTAAGTACAGAGGTAAATGCACACTAGTATCCTAGGAAAATAAATACTTAACAAAGTTGTATCAAATTGTTTCCTTATATCATCTTTCAATAATAAGCATATCCAACATGATACTCAGATAGCTCAATAATTTCCCAGATACAACAACTGAGACAATAATCTGTCAAAATAGACTTATTTTTCATATACATTCCAATTCTAAAATGAGAAAATCCCCCGACTGCTTATACTATGTAGAAATACATACTATTTAGCCTCCATAAAAGTTGGTGATCCGACATGCTAAACTTAAACTTAAGACGGCTGCGCAAAATTCGCATTTCACGTTTAATTTCATGGATCTCTCACAGGAAGACCACAAATTAGACAAGCAATCAAGCCTGGGTGTCATCTCAAAATTAAAACGGTTCTATGCGTCTATGTTGAGACAAGTAAAATAATGTTAAAAGTCCTGGTATTTCCAACAGAATGAATCAAAGATGCATTGTCATCCGCGCTGCTAAGCAAACGAAGAAACTGCAAATATCAGTAGATTCTAATAAAAGAGCACCAAACTGACCGAATTACAGCGAATCAAGCAAACAAAGGCACAGACGATAATTGGAGGATCTTCCATACAAGCCCTTATCCTCTAGTTCTCTGAATAAACAAAATTCTCATATATCCTTATTTTTGCAAATAGTTCACAAAATAAAAGAGATCTAAACCAAAAAATTGCTTCAATTCAAACTCAACGCCTGGGAATTGACCACTCATCAGTATGACTGAGATCTAACACAGTCAACATCATAGCAGTAGCGATTCAGATGAAAATGGAACTGATCGATAAATTTGAACTGTCAGATAAAAAAAGCAGATAATCATAGATAACAGATCAGAAAAAGAAAAAAAAACCAGTCGACTTACAGATCAGAACAAACACACAGAGGAAAAGCGAGAAAAGGAAAAAAAAACTCACTGAAGCCGTCATCGACGAGGTAGTTAAAAGTATGTCCATCACAGTTATAGGTGAACTTGTTGTTGGAAGCAGGGAGTTTCTGAAGGCACTGCGATGCAATACTGGTGAAATTTCCAGTGAACTCAGTATACTCAGCGAGAATCACCGTTCCTCGCGCAACGAAGCTGTAGATCAACGATTGTTGCCCCATTTTTGCTCTCTCTTCTCACACTCGAGAAGAGACAAAAACCCTAGCTATTTCGAATTGCAGAGAGCAAAATGAAAAAAGTGAAACACCGAATGAAGTATGTGCGTATATTTATGCGTGAAAGTGTACAAAGCACAGAGAAACGATGAATTTTGTTTTCTTGGGAAGACCCCACCGAATACACATACAGAAAGAAATTGCCGAGTTATTTAAATAATTCTCCGTTCTAATTAATGTGATATAATTTAACTTCATATTATAAAATATAATAGTGAGTTGTGTACATATTTATATATAGAAGAACAATTAATAATTATAGTTGTTAAAAGCCAATTGATTTTGACTTTGATATAAATAAACAACGAAGTAAATGAAAAAAATTGAATTAAGTTCGTTCAACTGACTTGTTTACTATCTTTCATTTATTTCATTCTTTATTCCCATTCCTAAATTTTCTTAACAACAAATTATTGTTGGCTTTGTCATTATCTTCCTCTTTTCTATTTTCTTTTTTACTAGCATGAGAGAACGAAAAATATTAAATTTAAAAAACTTTTTACATAATATTACTCAAGTTTCCAAAATGTAGGAGAAATTTGATTTTATAGGCTGCTATAATATTTTTTTTACATAATATTAACATGTACTCTAATTAATGATTTTCACATGAGATCAGTAAAAAATAATATCGAGATTCTATATAAATTACATAAGATTTAAATTATAAATAGATACGAAAGTCTATTTCCTCTTTAACATAGAAGCATTTAGTACATTAATACCAAATCTTTTTTGGTATATTACGTATTAATTTCAGAGTGGATGGGCACAATTAGAATTAGTTGACTTTGAAAGTTATACAAATTTTAATTATATTATTCTTATGAGTGTGCTGAGGCAGAAGGGGATAATAACCCCTTTGTAATGATAATTTCAAATTATGTTACTATTACTATCTAGTTGAATTTCTATATATGGTAAAAAAATGGAAGTAAATTTTAGATTGAATATTGAATTTTCTCTTGGTTCGGCCTTCCCTAAAAGGATCGTCGGGTTGATAAGGTTCTTTTTTTGGACGAAATCTACTTTGTTATTTGATAACAAGACGTGAGATTGACGTCGACTTATAGGGAAAAAGTGTGAATTGAAGTAGCAACTTAATGGATCCCAACTAACTACTAGAACCCAAAAAAGTGACTTCATTTTAGATCTACTAAATATGAATGTTTGATATGTGATAACGATGGCCTAGCTAACAGGTCAGTACCTACTTGCAACAACTGGTCCAGAGCATCTTTTTCATCGTGAGATCCAATGTTGGATGGTACAAAACAGTGTGGAAATAATAAGAAATAATAATAATAATAATAACAAGGCAAATGAATACTCCAAGTCTCCAACTATGAGATAGAATAAAAAAAAGACAATTCCTTCTCTTGATAACACGGTGGAGCGCGAGCCAGCTTCCGCATCAGGGGAGCATGCATGTTTCTCTAGTATGAGTACCAAGTGACTCTATCCGCCGTCAAAAAAGATATTCATTGTAATGTCTCTCTTCATTCATTATCCAACTCATTCCCAGATGGTAGCTCAAATCTGTTTTTCTTGCTTTCATTAGGTGTCATATCATCCTCAGCATCATCCATGATGGATTCCTTCTTGAAATAATCTACCTTGAAGTCATAATCACCATCCATCATATCACTGGTAGTAGAGGCTTTGTCTTTCTTCCTCCTTTTCTTCTCAGCTTTTCTAAGTTTGGTATTTAGCATGCCTTCCTCGGTATATAACTTCTCATTTTGTCTGCTGCTAGCACTCTTGCCACTTGTCCGGCCTGCATCATCTTCTCCAGCATCCATTGCCACATCTCCGTCATTATTAACAAGGTTGTCCATTGCATTATCACTCTGAGTCACTGATTGCTCCAAATTGTCCTGCAGTTAAAAGAGAACCCTTTGTCGATAGATGTCACTTACTTGTTCAGACATGGGAGATGTAAAGGATAACATTGCAAATTCAAGAGAACATGATCTGTTTTCTTTTTCTTATAGGTGCTCTTATGCTGAAAAACTTTACCAAACAGAAATAAGTTTTGATTGGAGAGCTAAGTTCTTAAAAACAGAAACCTGCAAGATAATCATCCATAAAAAGAAGCTTCATAAACTCTATTGTGCTTCATCAACTATAAATTCGCAATTACTAATGTATTTCATTTGTGAATGTGTATGGTCAGGAATCAGCAATGATTCAGTACTATTTGTACATAATGCACTGATAGAAACATTTCGATTTGCAGAGCAAGTGAAGAGCAGTTACAGAACTTCAAGGAAAATGTCGGAAGGGTCTGATCAGAAAAACAAGAAAGTCTAAAAGCGAATCACTTACCTCTAGCATGGTCTCGTCAAAGTTAACGGGGCGATTTGACGGAACTTCAACTGGGAGAAAATCATCGACTGATTTGAGGCTTCCAATAATTGAGGATTCACTTCCATAAACTTCATCAACATTGAATTCTTTTCCAAGTTCTGAAACTATCTTTACCTGTGAATGCTCTCCCTCGTTCCTAGACGGGGGCATGGTGTAGTATGGTATTTTCCCTGAGATGTGTCAAACAGATATCATTACTAGCATGAACATAGAAAAACTCGTCTTTTTCAAATTCAACTTGATCCTTGAAAAAACTTAACAGATACCACACATACCCTCATTCCAGTCATGCAGCACAATCCTTGCAGCAGCATCAGTGTCAACAATTCCACCCTTTTTTAGCCTACCCCTAACAGTAGCAACTTTCTGAAGGAAGTCATCGACTGAATCAAAGCTAGGAACCTTGTATATAGTTACTAACATGCTGGACGGACACAGTTTGAGTATCTCCTTTACTGCACAACCCACAATACAAGCACAGTCAGCCACATCAATCTACCATTTAAATAGCACACAAGAGTAATGCAAAAGATGTTAAACCAAATCTACTTACCAGGACCAACTGGGTCATCTAACTTCTCTATCCTCTTGCAATTTCGAAGAGCAATAGCTGCATCATTCTCTGTTGATGACCTAAGCATCACAATCCCAGGGCAGTCCAACAACTTTACATTTTTATCTAAATGGACTTCTTGCATGGATCTTGTTAACCCAGGTGTAGCACCAACATTGACTACGTGAGATCTCTTCAAGCTATTAATAAGGCTACTTTTACCAACATTTGGCAGACCAATCACACCGACAGTGATTGATTTTTTGATCTGCAACAAGTAACTTAGGATTAGCATGGTACCAGCATAACTAAAGCAAGAAATGCAGTAAAATGACATCAACATTGACAAAAAATAGGTAAGGTTAATTCATTGCCCATACACCAAAGTCCTCTGGAGTACACTAAATTTTCTTATGTTATGTTCACCCAAAAGGCCAAGAAATTTATGGATAAAAAGAATGGCATCCCTATAATGGAAAAAAATAACTCTAAGTATCATTGGGAAGAGTTAATACAGCTGTTAGATGGTGGTACCTAACTAGGTGAATCTACAGGTGGTTCACACCATGGGGATCTTCGATGTTGAAAAGCTATGGAAACTGCACATGAGATAGCAACCTAGAAGCAAATTACTGTGAAGGGGAGAATGGAGAGACGGTTGAAGAGTTGAAGCATTTCTTTTGGATTTAAAAGTCTACCCATCTTTATCTACTGGAATCCCGGAGCATATGAAAATCAATCAATCAACTATGCTTCAATTCCAAATAAGTTGGGTCAACTATATAAACTTCTGTATCCAATTTTCCCTATTCGGGGCCTAATGCATTCGAATGCTGCTACAACTGTCTGTTAAGAAAAAATAGGGTTATCTACATCTCATACTTATTCCAACATCGACATACAAGTTGCAAGCCCCAAGCCCCAACTTAACGCAAGTGTACAACACCAACAATATGAATATCACCAATCTAAGTTGGGCATAGCTGGTCTTATTTCCACCTATAAATGGGGGTTGTGTTAGGTTGACAATCGAAGTAAAATAAGTCTTTAATATCATGAATCCTCTAGAGTGGAATTGAACAATGAACTTGAATGACACTGAAACCCAGATTAGAATCAATGAGTTTGCGCATGCAACCAAATATGAAGCATGATAAGACACTTCGTGCACAAAACATAGCAGTTGAAGTTCCAATGCTTATTCCAGAACTGAGAAGCAAGATAAATAGGTGAGAACCCAATAAAGAAATTGATCCTAGAAGTACCTCATGACTTCGGGAATAATTCTTAAGCAATTTTATCAGATTCTCAGCTCCAAGACAATCACTTGTCTGCAAAAGATTTGTAGTCTTTCCAGCCTTTGAAGAGGACTTCCAGCCCAAGTTTGACTTCTGTTCTTGGGTGCTACACTTGAAAGCAACTGCTGGTAATTCCTCTCGCAGATACTTTAGCCACTTTTCAGCGGCTTCCCGAGGAACAAGATCTAAATACAAAATCAAAAAGTAAATAATGGCATTCCTATGAACACCTAAAGAGTAAGACGTCAAACTTTCATATAAGATAGTGTATAAATTAGCAGTTTGGATGTCTTAGTGACCTATATCAAAAAGAAGCAGAGATACATATTATATAGATATTTTTTTTAATCAAGATAAAGGAGGGTGCAAAAAAGATGCTGTTTATAAAAATAAAAACACAATACAGATTTATCCACACATATACTTTATCACGAAAAAACAAGTCCACTTCTTTTGTGCCCTCTATAACACCTTCACTCATTCTGGTCAAATAAGAACTCCACCTGATAATCTTTTACTTGAAACAGCACATACATGTGGATATTAGAAAATGATATACATGATAATATTAATAAATAAAATGAGGAAGGGGATACCAATTTTATTGAGGAGCAACACAAGATGCTTTCCAGGTCCTGATCTCATCACCATCTTTTCCATGTCAAGACAGCGTGTACCAAGCGGATCTCGAGCATCAAGCACTTCTAAAATGACATCAGAAGCGTCAATGACTTTGACTAACTCCTTGTAGAAAGCTCTTTCCGAGTTCTCTGCATGGATAAGCAAGTGTTAAAGACCAAGGAGAGAAAAAGAGATGAGAAGCAAAACCACTACCACTTCCTCCCACAACCACCCATGACAAAAACAAAGAACATAATATGACATACCACGGATTTTAACAAAATTAGTTGAATCATTGTTTCCCTTGCCCTCCATAAAATTCTGTTCTCCTGAAGCCATGTCTGCAAGTTCATTCACGTCATCATCCTCGACCAGCCCTAGCTTTCTTTTCTTAGCCTGAAAACCAATGTTATGGTAGTTAAACAACAGCCCGATTACCACAAGGAAAAAAACTGCGGAACAACAGAACTGTAACATGCAAGAGAACCTATCCACTGAAAGAGACCATTTTTCCACATTGTAAGTTGGGTTGGGTCTCAAACCCACCACTTCTAGGATAGTGTTCCAATGGATTAAAACATCCTTAAATCAATTTATTCTTGCCAGATAACCAGTGAACAATAATGAATCATACAATCATGCTATGATTTCCATAACGACAATCCAACATTTCAATTGAAGCCAGACGAATCAACAAGCATCACACGAAACAATCAAACCTAGCAAAAGATCACTTTTTTATGATAGCCAAGTCAATGTAGACCCCATTACAGTGCCTATAAACAATATATCTGGTGAAGCAAAGCATCAAAACGTCTTACAACAATAACACCGATTATACTTAAACTAGTTTTGTTTAACAATATGCATTCTGCTCAATTTGGAATGCAATAAAAACAAATTACCCTCTCTTTTCGGGCAGCTTTCTTCTGCTCCAATTCGTCAAGAGCACGAGCACGACGAGCTTCGAGGGCCTTAAGCTCTTGTTCCTTGAAGGGCCAATCATTGGGGATTCCTGGGTCCTTCTCCACCTTAGTCTTTTTGTTAATACCCAACTTCTTGGCCTCCTTTGCCTTTTTCTTGTGATGCTCTTTTACCTTCCTTATAATCTTGTGCTTCTGCTTCAATGATACCCTCTTGCTCTTACTCTCTGCAACACCCCAAAAAAATTAACACAATAAAAAAATCTAAATCTAAATCTAACATTAATAGAATAGATTAGTAATTGCTTACTCTTGCTTTTCTTCACCATTTTTGTTTGCTGGGAAAGAGCTTTAGGGTTTCAGAGAAAGAAATGCACAATTGATTTTAGGGTTTAGGGTTTTGGAAGAAGAAGTAACCGAAGCGGGTAAAATAGGGAATGGATAAGTTTACATATATAGCCTATTCTAGGACACCCTATTTAAGGACTAGCACCAAGTTTTATAAACTTGTGCGCTTCTTCAAGGGTATATTTAGGATTGCGCTTCTTCCCAATTTACCACATTAGCAGCTTGCTGTAGCTATTTCTTCAGCTTTAATAACGATTTCTTCTTCCTAAATTTCTGATTTTCTTCTTCCAATTTGAGATTAGTCACTCTTTTTGGTGGAGCTTACTGAAGATTTTGGTTGGAGCTTTCTATTTCAATCGATTTACAATTTGTGAGTTGTCTTTTTCCCTCTCTGTTCGATTCGATATTACTACTTCTCCTTCGAATTTAATTTCTATGATATTTGATAAAATTTTCGTTTTGACCAGGAAGTCATAAAAAAGATCGAACCCCTAAACTTCGGCTCTTAGATTTGCGCTCTATGTGGCGCTGCTCTTAATTAACATAAATTTATATTTCCGTATCATAATAATATATTATATTGTCACTGTTGGGAACAAGTGCTGTGTTTTTGTGCATACCGTGGTGGAATAGATATCAAATACTCTAATACATTCACTTAATAGAGAATCTGTTGTCACTGTTACCCTGGGTAATTACTGCTTGTTCTGGAAAATATGTTAGTTTATAAGCTTTCTTATTCCCCATCTAGCTTTGGATATATAGTTTCTCTCCTCTTTGGGTTTTCAAGTGTGACTATTACTTGCATCCATTAGCAACATAAAGCAATTGAATGATACAAGGCTAAATAAAGAAAATAAAACCCACTGAATGTTTAGCTTGTCCAGTCTTAATTCCTTGTTGTTAATTGACCTCATGTGCATTTACTTTTGGTTTACTCTTTTTGCTGTCTAGTACTCTTTTCGAAAGTCAATTTGACTAATTTTCAAAGTTAAATTAGATTTCATTAATTCGATATTTTAAACAAAAAAATTAGATATTCAAAAACTATATGAAAAGTACTATAAATTGCAATTTTTTGCATATCAATATGATGAAAAAATAAATCGTAAAATGTTTGTCAAAATTCTTTTCGTTTGACTCTAAAAAAGGAAACTATGACAATTAAAAGTGGACGGAGGGAGTAGTATACAGCATGATTTGCTCAAGTCTATGTCATTTTTATGCCTAAAATTTTGTTGAAAATGTCTCAAGCTCTCTTTTTTTTTTTTTTTTTTGTTTCTCTGTTGCTTTTGTCAAAAATGTTCCCATGACTACTCCCAAGGCCTAGCTCGAGTGGCAAAAGGTGGAGGATTTGTGGCTTAGGTCGCAGGTTCAATCCCCACACCATGCAAAGCGAAGCCCGGTATTTAAGTGGAGAAGGGTAGAGGGGCGGGCCCATTATCCACCAAGTTTAGAAGGCTGTGATTGGTCCAAAGGACGGGTCACAGACGGATTTCTCGGTTATCAAAAAAAAAAAAATGTTCCCATGACTCTATTCCTATTCTAACACATGCTTTGCAAATATGCTAGTCTGTGGATACATAAGTTATTCTACATACTTTACATCACCTTCAAAATTTGCTTGGCTTTTGGTATACATGCTCTATAGCATGAGGCAAAGCACTATCGGATGAGAAATTCATTTTATACTTGGTCAACAACGAATAATTATGTGATTGAAAAAATTGCTTTATGATTGTCTGGTTTGGTTTATATATGTTTTGTTTTTTCCCTTTTAAAGACTCAAACTGAACCATGTTTACCCCTACAAGTATTTATCCTACTGGTTAAGCAACAAAAAATTTATGGTGTAACTACTGTTTTTTTTCCGGGTAATACTGTATTAATCTTTTTTATGTGCCATGATACAGGGTTTGATTTAATGGCCCACAGAGGGCGGGGTCGGGGGCGGGGTGGATATGGTGCCCCTCGGCTGGCTAAGCAAGTCTCATTTGAACTTTTCCCTGTAAGTGAAATCCTTTGGTTCGTTAATGTTATATTCTTCACACGAATTATGATACAATATATGTTTCTGGATGGGTAACATTATTTAATGAGCTTAGTCGCAAGTTTGAATGTGGGACGAGGGTTGTGATAGGTCCACTGTTAGATAAAATAATTGAACTATAATGAACCATATGTATACCACATAAATAAAGCCGTATGAATCATATAGTGGACACAATTAATTTGAAATTGACGCATAGTTGATTAATATATTGATTTTGGGAAATGGGTGAATTTTTCCAACTTTTGAAGCTGTAAAAACGTGTGCTAATGTAAGAGATTGAATTTTTTGTGAAGGGATAGGAAAAGTGGCTTCCGAAAGGATGATTTTCTGTTTTTTGGTGTTATACAGTATATTCAATATTCAAGTGAAAACATTTGATATAAGCCCTGATTAATGTGTCTTATCACTTGTGTTACGGGAGGTTGAGATCATGTCCACTGTTAGTTTAGTTGATTTAACCTGGCTCATAGGTTTTTGGTAGATATAATCCGAGCTGATTAATGTCCGCAATCACTAGAAGCCTGCTAGCTGAGATCAACTATTGGACTTGATAAAGATAGATCTCTTACTACTTAAGGTTGAAAATGTTTTGAGCTTAATGTGGTCGGCTGGGTTGCAGATAACACAAAGCTTTCTACCTTTTGCAGGAAGTTGAGAACTTGGGTAATGCAGCTGGTGTCACGGAAAGGATAGCTTTGGCAATTTGGCAGGCAAATTTACAGAAGTTTTGGAACTCCTCTCCTTACTATTTGACAGATGAAAGTGATGTTTTGAAGAGTAAGAATTCAAATTCTTGAAACTTTTACTACTATTTGTGAGGAAATGTCATACCTGTTTAGCAATGGATAAACCCACTTATTAAGCTATCTGTACATGATTGTCACTATCGTTTTGTCACAACCCAAACCTGGAGGGCCATGACTAGCCTGGCGTCTGCAGAGCAAACTCTTAAGCTCTTAGCCCTGTATTTCTACCTTATCTGATACTCGTATTTTATGCATGCTGCTAGACTAGCAGATTGTCATTTTAAGGAGTCATCATGGACTCTTCTTTCAAAGGATTTGTTTTTTCTTTTTGAAGATTTTTTTCTAACATTTTTCCTCCTGAGAATTTGTGATGGTCTACAATGCAAATTAGGGAAGCTACATAATTCTGAAAGGAAAAAACATGAGGTTCAGGTGGTTGGTTCATTTCGAGTACAGTTTGGAAAACATTTTCTGTTAGAATGGTCCATCCTTCTGCAGTCTTTGAAAATTAATCTTTCTCCTTCTGCATTATCTGATAATTAAAGTGCTATGATTATGGATTATTTGATGCTCCGGTTTATGTATACACTGCATGGTATCAGATTTCCGATCTTCTATAGCTGGAATACCCCTGCATGATTTGACATTTAATGTCTTGTTATTCTATGTCTGACATTCGGAACTTCAGATTACTTCATTTTTTTACGTGTTACTTTATATGAGCCTTTGCTAGTTTTAGATTTCTGATCTTCTGTACATCATAAATTATGTTTCTAGAAACGAAAGGAATGGATATAGAAAGGTTCTCGGATAGTAGCTCGGAGAGGGCCAAGCGAAAGCCATCATTCGAGGACTTCATAAGTATGGATTCTGCCCATATTCCTGAAGAACTAGCTAAAGGTTTTGTATTCCTTAATTCTTAAATTCTTTGACATGTTGCTTATTCAGATCTCTTGAACCTATAATGTTTGCTTACTTAGATGCTTTTATGATTATAAATATTATAGGTGGAAGGAAGGTGAAACGTGCACCACCAAGAGTGTGTTGGAAACAAGAGTCAGGTAAAGTACCATGATTGGATTTTCCTTTCTATTTCATACAGCAACAACTATGCCTCAATCCTAATGGTTAGGATATTTGCCTTCCTTTCTCTTTCATATATGGAAATTTCATAGATCTTCTGAAGTGTCGACTGTCGAGTTGCAAATCATGTTCTCTGAACATACCATGCATAAAATCTTTACAGTATGGTTTGTCAATAAAGTTATTTACCTTATCAAAAAAATAAAGTCTTTACACTTTGGTAATAGAAGTACTGATTTATAGCAAAGCTCTTTGAATAAACCTGCATCAGAACCTCTAGTAAAGCACCATGAGCCATTGCCTGGCAGACATTGGCTTTGTACCTAATGTACTTGGAGACACCCAAATAATGATCAATTGCAACTACATACCTGAACATCCCATGCTAGCGTATGGCGTAATTGCTTCAAGTTGAGTGGATCAATCCATTGATCAGTGGTGGAGCTCTTTAAAGACACCAAGCTGGGTTTGGAACTTTGGTTTAGCTTATGTGATATGCACCAGCGCGTCTTTGTCAATTTCTGTAGACACAATGTACTTGATCAGTTTAGATGCCAAGAAAAAGAAATGTAGATGCTTCTCTCTCTTTTGCCTTCTGTTTTTTGTAATTTGTCGAGCTCATGAAATTGTTTTTTGGTGACAGACATGCGAAAATTGGATCTTTTGGAAAAGCTTGATCAAAAGTCTAAGGTTTTTACCTTTATCCATATAAAAAAAATGTTTCCTTTGAGGTGCTTTAGCAAAAAAGTTAACTTGTCTACTGTAATGTTTATCTTTTGATTGTTATGTTTCTTTTCACTGCAAATGAATAGGGCGATGATGAAAAGAAAAAAGATGGTGAAGACGAGGACGAAGATCCAGAGGAGAAGGTTGGAGAGGAAGAAGAAGAATTTAGCGATGACGGAGATTACAATCAGGTATGTGGGAAAACCGTGTGCTTCCCTAACTTGACAGATATTAAGGAACTTGAAATCAGAATGCTTTGTGTTCCTCTAGATTGAATTATTCTTGCATTGCTCGTCAATTGTTTGTATATTGAAACTCTTGAACAATTATACAGAATCTTTATGATTACGATGACGATGAAGACGACTACAACATGAATGAAGATAATAATGGTATGATCCAATTTGTGGTTTCTTTTCTTTTATTTGATGCAGCAGTATTTGTTACTTCTTATTGCTCTCGTTTGCAGATGATGCCATGTATTGAAGGTTGCTTGGTGGAGTGGTTTTTGCTATGGAATTCTTAATCACTGTGGCTGGTATCCTGTGGAATTAGTCAAGGTGCACGAAAGCTTGTAAATTAACAACAACTATTTAATTTAAGACAATCAAGAAAGCACTAATGGGTCACAGCTTTTCTTTTTTTTGGCAGCATACCCTCGCGTTCTCATCTCCCATAGTTACGAGCATTTGAACCACTATTTTCATCGTGAAACATAAATTTTAGTTTTAAAAAAATTAAAGTTATAATAAATGATAAAAATAGTTTGACTCTATATTATCTTTGATATTTCACTAATTGTATAGAGTATGTTGAGCTATAAACGTGTCGAGCACTTTTCCATATAAGTACTAAAGAAAACGCTCTTTCTCATGTAATTTTGACTATATATTTGTTTTTCGTTTTTTGTTTTTTAAATTTCCCTCAAGTTGGTTAGCATTAACAGTAGGAGAATTCTTTATCTTTTTAAGTTATTTGTGTATAAGTTAATACTCTAATATATTAACAAATGTAATTACCATATAAAAAATTCGTTTACACACACATCTCTACCAAACATTCCTCCAAATCCTCAAATCCATTGAAATCTCCATTTTCTACGGAGAATTTTCATAAAGAAAAAAAAAAGAACATGCTTCCATCACCTATCCTTTCTCTGTCTCCAGCTAAACAAAAATGGCTCATTTAGAAAAACAAAAAAAAAAACAATTTATTCAAATTTTAATTAATTAACCAGACAGATTATTCCTAATTATATACGTATATTTATAGAGACCATTTTCCATTAATTGCATTCTTGGGTCTCTGCATTTTCATAAACAAGACCCGCATTTTCTTGAGTCTTTTATAGCAAGCAACCTTTTTGTCTTCAACATATTATTTTTTGTAATAGAAAAAGAAAAAAAAAATAGGATTCAAGATTGGAGAATTTGGTTGTTTTTTTTGTTGTTCATTTTTTAGAATAAAAGACATGAATTGTTTTTCATGTTTTTCGTTTAATGAGAATAAAACATCTAATAATAATAAAAAGAAAAGAAAAGAAACATCAACTTCTGTTCATCCTCATAGAGAAAATCTATCGCCAGAACAAGCACAGCCTTTTTCTAAGACAAAGACGCAGCATAAGCCACATTCTCAACCGCCGCAACGAACACATCCAGGTACAGATTCAGAATTTAAATTTGATTATACGTTTATGTTAGCTTTTTTTCGTCTATGTTCTTATCAACAAGTCATTAACAATTTCGAAATTATAGGTTCAAAATTTAATAATGTTTATTGAAAATTCTGTGTGTGTGGCTTTTCATCGAAACTAACCACTTTGTTTCGATAGAAATTTCAAGCTATATGTTCTTATCACTTCTCTCTTTTTTTCCATCTATGTTATTGGCTGGTACCAACCTATTGTAATTTGAAATTTATGTATTCAAAATTTAATATTTATTGAAATTCATGTTTAAATTTGATTGTTCAATCTATCTAATTCGAGCTATATCAAAAATATCGAGTTCAGCTAAATTCATCTTGTCATCTATGTTTTTTCATCATCTGACTCGTGGTAAATGTATTGGGTTCAGTTGAATTAATGGGATCGCAATTTGCATGATCAATCAACTGTGCCTTAATTTGAAACTAGTTGTGTGTTTACATAAATCTTTTTTCTTGTAATAAATAAAATATTTATAATTTTCAGAAAATATAATAAACCAAACGGTTGGTAATTATAAGAAGGATGAAGAAAACAAGAATATTGCAGCTCAAACTTTCACTTTCAGAGAACTTGCAACTGCTACAAAGAATTTCCGCCAAGAATGTCTAATAGGTGAAGGTGGATTTGGAAGAGTTTACAAAGGTCACCTTGATAGAACTGGCCAGGTAATTCAATTTTTTGGTGACACAAAATAGAAAATTATTATTACCTATGGAATTTAAAACTCCATGACAATGACGATTTTTCAGTACTTACATTAACATGGCTGACAACAGGCTAGCTCGCGTTATTACTACCACAATGAGAGATGATGGCAAATGGACGGTTTGGATTGAATTTGAATGAGTTAAAATGAACTGAATTAATAAATAATTAAGTCATTGTCTGAGATGGGTTGAATTAAGATTTTAAAAAAAAATCATTATTACTAAAATGGAAACGGATCATGTGGCCGACCAACTGAGTTATTATTAAGATTTCTTGAATCAAAATAGGCTAAATAATGAGTCATAATCCAATCATCCAACTCTTACCAATTTCTAGTTTGATTGTTTTTTCTTTTCATAATTTGTTTAGTTACCAACCAGAATACTGAAAATGTCATATACTTGGCCCTAAATCAGATCTACTTTTAGATGAGATGTATTTGAGACAGATTGAGTTAATAAATGGAACTATTCGATCTTAACAATTAGATCTACTTTTAGATGAGATGTATTTGAGACAGATTGAGTTAATAAATGGAACTATTCGATCTTAACAATTAATTTTGCTACCCCTAATATATATAAATGATTTATTTCAAACTCGTTATCATCCCACCCAAAAATTCAAAATTATAAATTTAAAATCTTGAATCCGTCTACGATTTGTCCTTGAAATTGTACACTATGATTTTTGTTGTTCAGGTTATAGCAGTGAAACAGCTTGACCGTAATGGATTACAAGGAAATAGAGAATTTCTTGTAGAGGTGTTGATGTTGAGCCTTCTTCACCACAATAATCTTGTTAACCTCATTGGTTATTGTGCTGATGGAGAACAAAGACTTCTAGTTTATGAGTATATGCAACAGGGAGCCCTTGAGGATCATCTATTTGGTATGTATGAGTTTAAGTTTTATATACTCGTAAAAAGATTATTTATATAATCAAATCACTTGTAAAGTAACAACATAGGAAGAAATCGGAATTCAACATAGTATTATATAAAAAACTATTTTTTCACCTTGTGTATAAAATAAAATTTTAGACAAAGGGATTCAGAACAACTACTTGTGATACCTTAGCTCCGAGAAAGATATTAGATTCTTCACTAACAGGTCAAAATTATTATTTATGTATTTATACATAATTAGAAACAAAGTTTTTTTTCATCGCGAATCATTTGAAAATTTGTGCTATAAGACATGATTTTTTTCACTCATTTTCCGCCGAACTATTTCATTAGGAAAATGTGTGGTGGGATACAGATTCTCACTAAAATAATGAGAAATTACCTAATTTTCTGTATGTAAACATTACTATTTTTTATTTTCTCACCGATTCAATCAAAATATTTATGGGAATAGCTATTGAACATTTTTTTTTTGATTGTGACACTATAAGTTGGATCCCGTTTGCATTACTTCTTTATATTTTGAACTCCTTTGGTAAAAATTTCGAGTCTCTATCTATGCATGAAATTATCTATATTAAATTAACCAATGTTTGAATTATTATTTTTTTAGATGTTTCAGCTGATAGAACTCCATTAGATTGGTTTACAAGGATGAAAATAGCATCAAATGCAGCAAAGGGTCTAGAATATTTACATCATAAAGCAAATCCACCAGTCATATATAGAGACTTGAAATCCTCAAATATTTTATTGGATAAAGAGTACAATGCTAAATTATCAGATTTTGGATTAGCAAAACTTGGACCAATGGGTGATAATTCACATGTGTCTTCCAGAGTTATGGGAACTTATGGTTATTGTGCTCCAGAATATCAAAGAACAGGACAACTTTCTGTTAAATCAGATGTTTATAGCTTTGGTGTTGTTTTATTGGAGCTAATTACTGGAAAAAGAGCTGTTGATCCTACAAAAAATGGACATGAACAGATTTTAGTTGCTTGGGTAAGTCAAAACATTTTCCCTCCTACTCTATTTTTCGAATTTTCATGATTAGCATTAGTCAGTAGCGGAACAAGGATTTTCTGAAAATACTAGAATGTCACATTCAAAACCTGGATGTGTGGTCTATCACAAATTTCTGAATTCCCTTTTATATCTTTGTTGATGCAAACGGGATTCAACATTTTATATATAACCAGAAAACAATTATGTTTACAATAGTATATTTTATTTTTTAAAAAGGTATTTAATTGAACTCATTAGCTCTACCAAGCTTCGTTATTTGATAGGACATACAATGTTTTACTTGAATATACTACTACATGTATGTGCAAAAAATAAGTAAAAAAAGACATGCATACTTTAAGTATCAGAGGGAGTTGGTCAGATGATGAGCACTCCAGAAAGGTGAGAATTTCCGGGAAAAAAAACTTTTAAACCTAATTATTGTCATTATATATAGAAATATGATATAGTTTGTAAACATGATAATATCCATAATAGTCAATTACTAGTGTAATTGAATTCATACACTTATGTTATCAGTATACTTTAATAATTATCTTATACTTGATTCTACAAATATATTTGTTATATCGTCAGCTTATAAAACTTACCTTTATTACTATATTTTTTTCAGGCGGAACCAATTTTCAAAGACACAAGTAGATATTCAGAACTGGCAGATCCATTATGTAAAGGAGATATTCCAAAAAGAAGTTTTAATCAAGCGGTTGCGATTGCTGCCATGTGTCTACAAGAAGATCCAACCGTTCGTCCATCGATCAGTGACGTGGTCACTGCTCTCACTTTCCTTTGGGCCGAATCGGGTAAGGGATTCGGGTCACCGGTTTCTCCCCCATTGCCCGTTTCATCGCCTGATAATGAAGAAAGTCATGAAGAAAAAAAGATTACAGAACGAGAGAGAGCGGTTGCAGAAGCCATTGAATGGGGTTCGAACTCAAGAACCCAAAATGAAAGATTACCATAATTTTCACGTATGTAAAATTTTGCGCAAACTAAAACAATGTTGTCGATTTAATATCATAATTATTCGACTTGTAATTGTAAGTGAGTTTGAGTCTGAGACTATGTAGAGTGGTCTTAAAGACTTTATTAATTACTTCATATCTCAAAATTAATATTTATTTTCTACATTATTATTAGATCTCAAGCTCTCATATTAGTCCCTCCGCTACAATGTATGTGGCGGTGTTTGACTGAAAATGAAATTTTAGACAGAAAAAACATTTTAAATTATTTTGTTTAAAACTAGTCAGAGATGTATATTTGTATGTTAATGAAAAATTTGAAGTTAAAATATTTCTATATAAGAACATATGACATTCTTTGTGTGTTCAAGCTGATATTGACCTCATTATGTGTTCAAGATAAGTTTCTATACATAACATTATAATAAAATAAAAAATAAAAATAGTATTTGTAGAAGCTATTTCCGAGGTGATGATACATTGATCTTAATATGATTTACTTCAGTCAAGCTCTATCTTTACAAAATAGTGGTACAATAGCATACACACCATCCTTACCACTCTATTATGGTCCGGCGAGTTGCTTCTTAGTCTTCTAAAAATTGAATGTACATTTTGTAATCGAACTTTAAAGGCTTTGTCCATTTCATGTAAATGGTAGCCTCTTTTATTTATCTTTACTACCTTTAAACCGCAGCTTAAATACTTCATGTATTTTCCTTCAATGTTGTTTTGGACTATGGTTTAGTGTCAATCGAAAAATGGACGTTGGATAGGAAGATCGAAGACTTGTGTACTTATATATAAAAAAATATACATTATAACTCTTCAACTAAAGTCTCCTCTCACGCCATCGTGGTCATCATTGGCTTGGACTTTGCATTTAATCAAATGCTGAAAGATTTATCATTTTCTTCACTTTTTCTGCACATAGTTTTTTAAAAAAGAAAGTGTCAAATGTGATTTACCGAGCTGGATCTGATGTATGTATTATCATGAATTTGCCTTTTAAATAAATTATAAGTAACTCTAATAATAACATTAGTTATGAACATAGAATAAATGATAAGTAATTACCTGATATATATATAATATGTTAAATTATACTAATAATAAATATAAATCTTTTTTTTAATCCTTTGCTTATATATAGTGAAATAACTGATTTCATGATAATAGACGTAACTTGACAATTAAAGATACGTGTACAACTTTAAAGAGAATATCAAAAAAGGGACAGAATGGTCCACAACACAATTTCAAATAAAATACATATTCCGATACAACTTTAAATTTTAAAATTTAAAGTTTCAACTCTAAAATCTATAAATGAAAAAACAGGAAATTCAAAGACTACATTATTTTGTGGGTCCAGTATAATGGTTGGCATAACTTGACGATTAAAGTTGGTACGTGTAAGATTGTGTATAAAAATAATGTTAAATAAAATATATTAATAATATTTGTATGTGTAATGCTTGCATTAATTATGAATAAATTATTTCTTATATGTATTGTTTGGTTTGATATACTAAAAGTAACATGCATTGCATAGAAATATTTATTTATAAAAATATCCTTCATAACTATGGTGGAAAAAGGAATAAAAGGGGTTTTGAGAGGTAATTGTGTCTTTTACCATACTAATACATGTATTAAATCCTTTTGTATTACTAATACCTAAAAATCCATACACTCTTCAATACACAATAGAGTGCATAACTAATACAAGTATTAATTATACATAATATTAAAAAAATGTATCAAACAAGAGATTACTAATACGCAAAATTAATGCATACATTATTTTTGTAATAAACTCTACCAAACGATCCGTAAAGAGAATATCAAAAGATGAATAAAATGGAGCACTACGACCCAAATATTTTGATGAAAAGGTTATCAATACAAGATTAACCAATCAAAATAGCACAAAAACATGAAATGTCAGTTTTTATTAGATAGAAACAACAATAATAAAGTATTTAATAAAAGAGATAATAATTAGTTTGTTATTCGATTATATTCTAGCTTTTAGAAGTTCTTTTAATTTTGTTTTGTTTTTTCATTTGTTGGGATCTAAAATATTGAATTCGGGATTGAAAAAAAAAACATTTTATATCAAAGACAACTCCATAACTTATACTACTAACTTCATAAAAAAATTTAAAAAAATCTATTATTTAATAGTAAAGCATATAATAAATATCATATGCATAAATTGTAACACCCCAGAAAAAATTTGAGCTAAGACTTGAACCATCCTTCGTAGTGAGTAGGATTTTATCGAGGATTTTTTAAAATTTTCTTAAGTGTTAAGGTCACTAGATGTAGCACATTGAGTTCCAAAAAGAACTAAATTGGAAATAGCAAAATCTGAAATTTTGCAAGTTATGCTTAAGTTATGAGTTTTGGGTCAACTTCAAACGACCATAACTCT
>JAJONR010006859.1:0-46732 GCA_029582245.1 Solanum etuberosum | reverse complement strand
AATTCAGTGTATATAGGAATAGAGGGAGTATTAGTTATCAATTTTTCTTTTTGCATGTTTCTTAAAAAATCATAAATAAAATATCAATAAGAATTGTGTGATTTAAATTATGTCCTTGAATGATTTTTTAATAAGTGTGCATTGTCTCACCAATTCAGTGTATATAGGAATAGAGGGAGTATTAGTTATCAATTTTTCTTTTTGCATGTTTCTTAAAAAATCATAAATAAAATATCAATAAGAATTGTGTGATTTAAATTATGTCCTTGAATGATTTTTTAATAAGTGTGCATTGTCTCACCAATTCAGTGTATATAGGAATAGAGGGAGTATTAGTTATCAATTTTTCTTTTTGCATGTTTCTTAAAAAATCATAAATAAAATATCAATAAGAATTGTGTGATTTAAATTATGTCCTTGAATGATTTTTTAATAAGTGTGCATTGTCTCACCAATTCAGTGTATATAGGAATAGAGGGAGTATTAGTTATCAATTTTTCTTTTTGCATGTTTCTTAAAAAATCATAAATAAAATATCAATAAGAATTGTGTGATTTAAATTATGTCCTTGAATGATTTTTTAATAAGTGTGCATTGTCTCACCAATTCAGTGTATATAGGAATAGAGGGAGTATTAGTTATCAATTTTTCTTTTTGCATGTTTCTTAAAAAATCATAAATAAAATATCAATAAGAATTGTGGTAGAGTGGTAAGCATCATTCATTTTTAACCAGAAGTTTCGAGTACTTTTAAGTCAGCTTTTGTTTGACACACAAATATAAAAATAACTTAAAATAAGTTAAGAAGTGCTTGATAAGGTCAAAAGTGAAAATAAGTTAGGAAGTGTTTGACAAGGTCAAAAATTACTTAAAATAAGTCAAAAACCAAAAATAGGTATTTCCTTACTTTTTATTTTTTGACTTAAAAGTCCTTTAATTTTGATTTTTTATTTTTGATTTAAAAATTATTATTTTTAAATCAATCCAAACAGGCTCTATATTAAGTGTTAGATAATCAAAACTGAAATTAACGAAATAAATTTGAAATATTGCAATTTTGTAGAACGACATTTTCATGATGATGACAAAAATTCTATGCAATTTTGAAAAGTAAAAAAGATGAATCCTCAAAGCTTATCAACATTTGAAGTGATGAAGTATATCACTTTTGATTATTCTATCAGCCAAAAAGTACCAATTGGGACAAAATATGACATGAATGGATTTTACTTTATCATGAATCTTTTGGTATTAGGTTCAATTATATAAGAGCACTAATCAATTTTTATCTAATTATTATATGTGATGAAATCTACCTTTTCCTTTTATATTTTCTTTCTAATTTGATTTATTTTTATAAAAAATTGCTATATTCCTTTTCAGAATCCAGTAACAATTAACAACCCATCAATTCCAAGGACTTCATTATAAAACTTACCTTTGATAAATCTCATTTCAAAAATGAGAGTGGAGTCGAAGTCATATAAATTGAGTTCTGAATTCAAATGTTGATATGTTTTTTGAGTTAAAACTCAAGTCAAAATCATGACGCTCAAAGCCTTTAGGTAATTCAAAGAAGAACGATGGTGGAAAAAACACCAATAAGTATACTGAATTTCTAAAGAAAATAAGTGTGAAAATCCACAAAAGATTGATGGTTGCAACACATTAAGGTTAATTTGATAGTAAAATATTCTAATTTGTCAAATCAAAATCAACTAACTTCGAGAAATATATCTTTGTCACTGAAAAATAATGCATGAAAGGGGGGATAATTAGTACTGAGGAAAGTTCAGGGGCTTCACTAGATTATCTTAAAAGTTAAGGGGTCAATTGGTATTAAATTGCAACTTTAATCAAGTACTTAGTAGCAGTAGTATATATTATATGAGTAAATTAATTAACACTATAAAAAAAAAAACTGTCTATGGTAGAAGCTTTTTGTTTTAAATTATTTAGTTCTGTTTGTTGCATCATTCAACAACTTTTTTTATTTTTCGAAAAATTAATTAAGTGGGGAACTGGGAAGCTAAGATTTGACTAATATTCTTTTGTCACAGATGGACTATCTCTTTCTTATTTAATTAATAAATAAAATAAATTTTGTTACATTAATTAATTAATTAATTATCCCTACTAGAGATACCCCATTCAAAAGGACAAGTTATATATTGACCGACTGATCAAAATAATATAATCGCCAATTAAATATAATAATACAAAAAGGAGGATATTTATTGACTGCTTATTTTGATATGTGATTATATATTGTCGTTTTTAAAAATTATATAGTGTATTTTTTTGTATCATAATTTTTCATATCAATTTAATTATGAACTATATTGAATGAACGCATAAAATTTGAAGTACGTTGGAGTATTTAGATTTTTTTTATCCTTTACACCACATGATTATTTTTTCATATATGACTACAAATTTATTTTATTTACAATAATAACTCTTATTTATAAGCATAGAGAGTATTCCACATAAATTATACTCTAAGAATTATGACTTAGTTGTTAATTAAACAAAATTTATGGCTTCTAAGCTCACTATAACAACCACTAACATGAGATGTGATAGTAATTCTTTTAATATTAAAATGCCTAAACAATAATATTAATAGCATAGTAATAATACATCCTCAAGGAATATACTTCTATCAGATACCAAAAAGATAAAGGATTTTATTATATTGAAAATTGAAATATACAAATTAGAGGGGATTGGACTCTAGTCTCTACCATACACCACTTTAGTATTTTCTAATCCGGAGCATCTCGATACAATCAGGACGTTCAATCTCTGATCAGAGATTTTGAGTTTAATTTAAATATTTAAAAATTATAAAAATTATTTTGAAAGTGTCGACCCTTCTTGACTAGAGAATTCGGGTTTAACTTTTTGAGAAGGGAATAAATTATATGATGAGAGTTGTGCTTAAAATGAATCCTGTAATGTGTAAATTCAGATTTAGTCGGACCTCAATACGTACCGGACAATAAATGAAAACCAAAAAGAGTTGTTTTCTGTTATTCTTTCTATTCCAAATTATTCTACATTGGTTGAAAATATAAAATACTAATTATGAAAAGTGAAGCTCTCATTATTTATTTATTTGTAATGGGAATATAATGATTTTAATTTGGACTATATTATATGGTTTAGAATTATATTCTTAGATTGACGCTCCATTAGGTGTTTAAAGTAAACATAAAAGACATTTTTCTAATAGCGGGCATGATCTTATATTAAATGAATAGTCTTAAGAGAAAGTTGCTCAATTTCGAATAATATTATTTTATGAAACTCAACGAAAATATATTATAAAGTTAATTTCACCCAAAAATATTTGAATTAAAATTCGTAGCATTTACTTATTATATTTTTAAACCTATGAATTTAAATTTTGTTATTTATCATAATTTTGAAAATTACATATAAATTTATATTTTACTTTAAATATATTAAATTCAGATGAAGTCGGTATGATCGCCACTTGTTATGAGTTAGAATAGAAATGGCAGACAAGTGAAATCTCCCCTTGTCTCAGTGTAACCCCGTTCTGCTCAAACTCTTTATGTCATTTACGTTTTGTCTAGTCCTGTTCCGTTTGAGGAAAAATAATTAAGATTTGACTAATTTATTTGGGAAATATTTTCCTTGATATTTGATAAATAAATTTTATTTGAACAATATTAATAGAAAATACTTTTGAGTATTAAATTAAGAATTTGGAGCTATGATACTAAACACCTAAACAACATTTATATATATATATATATATACTATGATACTAAACACCTAAAAAATATTTATATATATGAAAGCCACTCGTCTTTTAAATTTTTTATCATCCACTTTTTATAATTGTGGCTTGTGTGATTTGTTACCCCGCCTTTAGGAAAACCACATAATACTTAAAATAATTTCATGCATAACTAATTAGGAAATGTTGACATGTCAAACTAAATTATCACTATAATGACATATATTCTTGTCATTTAGGTTAATACAATTTTCTTTTCTTGCTATTACCTCATGTGGACATGTTTGTTTAATTATTTGCCAACTAAAAGGATGGTATAAGAGTGAGTTGTAATTTGGTTGCTTAGTTCATATGAGTTATAGTTTAGACTAATAATGTTGGTCACCGAGAGAGATTTAAGATTTGAATTATGAGCTTTTAGATTAACTTCAAGTTAACATATTTATAAATATTTTATAATAATTATATATAAGATTTAAGTCAAAATAATTAAAATATTCATGTGAATTCGGAACTCAATTCTTGAATCCCGTAGTATCATCATGCAGGTGTTTAATCCAATCCATTTACAATCCTATAGCTAATTCATTTTTCTAAGTAACCATTTGTAGCTAGAACCAAATAGACCGACTAATTTTATTTCGCACCGCATAGGGCATCGAGGGAGAACCTTCCCTTTTGCAAAATAGTTGGAATATTAATCGCATAAATTAGTTTCAAGCTTGAAGTGTGTCTTAATTGACACTTTTCTCTGAGGATATATATTTGATCCATCTTAGCTACATTCTCAGATTAACAAGCCTTTTTAGTATAAATTCGTATTTACTTTCATGTCCATTTTTCATGTGCGTGAGCTTATTTGTCTCTTACTCTCTATTAGGAATTTCTCTATATTATCATTATTTACATTTAAAACTTCTGATATTATAAATCTCATTCATCCTACTAGTAATACACCGTGTAGGACCTAAGTATTTAATCTATTTCTTTCTTTCTTTCTAAAAGGAAGTTAATTGGTTGGCCGTTGATGATGATAGGTTGTTACAACTACGCCAACCAAAAGTCTCCAAACAATTTAATTCCCATAGACTAATTTATTCCAAGACTTGTTTACTATTTTTTTCTTCATAATCCAACATGATAACATGTCCAAATTAATGAGTGAGAAACAATCACAAAAATAGTTAGTAGTATTATTAGACAAAGAAACATTAATTTTGGGAGCAAGTCTTTTTGCCTTTTCAACTTCTCATCAAGACACATGCATGCTCCCTTTATTAAGTCCCACCATTTTTAAGACTAGCTTGTCCCACAATTGACTGTTTTTTTCACATAAGTTTTTGTGTCCACCAAAGGCCCCAATCCCTCTACCTTCACTTCTTTAATTATTGGAACACAACAAAAGGTCTTATAAATTAATGCAACACTAATTTATTTTCATAATTAGTTGATTAGTAGAAATTTATATGATTTGTTTGGTCCCGGACAAAGTTAATTATAGTGTAATTGTAGTTGTTGAATTATAATTCTAGACTAATATATCCTACTTAGAAGGTGAGATAAAATAATATCAAGTTGAATGGGATAAGCCGATATGGTGGATATCTAAGATGAAAGTTGAGATTAATTCATTCATACTCTGTTTGATTGATGGTATAATTTATCTTAGACTAAATTTATATGATTTGTTTGGTTCCGACAAAGTTAATTATTGCAGAATTTTAGTTGTTGAATTGTAATTCTGGACTAATTTATCCTATGTTGAAGAAGGTGGGATAAAATAATACCAAGGTGGAAGAGATAAGCCGATATGGTGGATATCTAGGATGAAGATTGAGATTAAATTTATACTATGTCTGGTTGAGTGTATAATTTATCTCAGATTAAATTTATACTTTCAATCAAACAAAATATAATTTTAAATCCCAAACTTAATCTTGAAAAATCCCAACTTATTTCACTTACCAAACTACCCTTAGGTTATATACAAATTCTTCATAATTCACTAATTAATTTGTCACATAATAACGAAGTCTATTCACCCTCCCACATTCACCAAATAAAAAGAAAATGAAGAAGGAAGAAGAATGGCAATGGCACAATTTTCTTACACAGATACAATTATGATGTAAAAATATAGAATAAAATATGTCTATTCATTACAATAATATAGTCAAGTAGTGAACATTAAGTTGTCAATATAACGTAATTATGGTATGTCAAGAGCTACGTAATTTTTTCTCTCTATATCCTATTTTTAGTATTCCAAATTTGACTTGAATACGTCTAGTAAGGGAAAGAGAAGAATTAAAAATATAATACATTTAATGAAATAAACAGTAACGATATGCTCACTGAAGTTTTCGTTATGGCAACATCTGCACAAATTTATTGACTTTTGTATTCAGAATATAAAAAGAAAGAGATAAAGAGGAATAAAATTGAGTTATAGCGTCCCGTATTAATTGAGGAATTTGTTTACGCAATCAAATTATGAGAGGGCGTACTTCACTTAGATTTGACATTAGGCTCATAATTCAAGTGAAGTGCATCGTCTCGTATTAATTAACATATTGAATTATTATTACTATCGTTTTGTAATTGTGTTTTTTTACGTAAATATAAATAAAAAGAAAAAAGTTCACTTCTAACGTGTGTCAATTGTCATACTGCCTTTGGGCACTTACCAAATCCAGATGCCCCTGCCAATGATACCAACTCTAGCAGTTCAATTTTCAACCAGAGGGTAAAATGAACGATTTACGAGGCAACCTGAGTAAACTCGATGAGATTCGAAATTTAAAATTTATGAGTTTCGAGCTAGCAGAATATGTAGCATTTGAGGTAACAATAAGCGCTTCAAGTGCCAAAAAATTCAACAAGGAGAAAACTACATGTTGCTTAGTTTTAGAATTTAGAGAAATTGAGATTTCTTATCCACTGAATTAATTATTAGATATTTTTAAAGTGTCTTTTAGCACTATCGAATGATTTTTTCTGTTAGTAAAAAAATACTATAAAAAAAGGATTTCTAAAGTATGGTTTTTGTTGTTTGAAAAGCCTTCAAGCCAAAATTACATCTAAAGCCACCAAGTAATAATTATTAAGTATGCATTATTTACTAGGTCTAGTTTACCATAGATTGATTAGTCCATTCAGAATACAAAAGTAAAAAATGATTATATAAAAACTCAAAAAACATAATTATATCTTATTAAATATTAAGAACGATGGTGGATTTTGTTCTAACAAAAATGTTGTTTTTTAAAAATAAAAAAAAGTAGTTTTTCAAATGTTTGTTCGTTTATTGGGCCTTGGTCCAAGTAAAATGAGGTTAGTAATAGAGTCATCAACCCAACTTGAGTCCAGTAGCTCAAATATACTTTTAGGCCCAGATCCAGCTATGTGGAGGAGGACATCAACACAAGTCACAAAGTAAATTTTGTGAAAGGACCACTCTTTGGGAAAATGTTTTTCAATTTTTTCCGTCGGATATCTATCATCTCTCGCCAAGAATAGTATCAGGTAATTCTATCAACCAAGGTTAGAAATAGATGAGAAGAAATCATCTAGTATTTTATCTCTACTAGAATTTAAACATGAGACTTCAGAGTGTTCAAACAATTTTATCGACCACTAGACCACATCCTTCAGTGTAGTTGGTCACAATGTTTGCTTTCTCACACTTTCCAATCTACGTTCAAGCACACCAATTCCAACGGAATTTGAA
Source organism: Solanum etuberosum (assembly GCA_029582245.1). Taxonomy (NCBI): domain Eukaryota; kingdom Viridiplantae; phylum Streptophyta; class Magnoliopsida; order Solanales; family Solanaceae; genus Solanum; species Solanum etuberosum. The sequence continues at coordinate 39,230 of JAJONR010006859.1, read as the reverse complement.
TTCTAAAGGGGTCGCATGCGGAACGGAAGAGGCTGGCTGATTCAATCAAGTAGGGCTAACTCAATGGAATTCATAACCCTTTCAATCTTCTGAGAACATATTTTTCTAAAAAAGTGAGTTTTTTTTTTTTTTTTTGGTAAAAATGATTTTCTAGTGAAAGTAAAAAAAAAAAAAAAGAGTTTTATGAGTGACAGTCCACACTGATTGTGTCATCTTCATCTTCCAACACAGCTCATATTTGTTGCTACTCAAAAATCAAAATTGCTAAGTAATAAGTATATTCAAGGGAAACTAGTTTTTCATTTTCTCTCTAAAAGTTTACAACAAAATATCGTCACTTGTCTATACTTTTAAATTTAATATTTTTCTTGTTTATTCCAAAATTATTAGTACAAAAATTGTCACTTGACTAGTCAAAGCTTCCCATCAATTCTCATATGGAAGAAATTTCAAATCTTCTACATGGCGGCTTCCATTTTGGAACATTACACATTACTAATCATAACTTATCCTATTATAATAGTCATAACTAATTTATCACGTGAAATTTTACTATTTTTATCTCCATCTTCATTTTCATTCGTGTATTATTATATTTAGGAGCGGAATCAAGATTTTTAATTTTTTATTTTTGAATTATTTTTTTTCTTTTGCTAATTAGATTTTGAATAGATTACTAATACATATAAAATAAAATTTTAATTAAAACTACAATGTTTGAACTAAAGTTATTGATTTTTATCAAATTTGTAAATTAAAGGCTAGCTCCTTTCGGGATGGTATGTTTTTTAATTTATTTTTCTACTTTATCTATTCTTCACGTTATCTCAAAATACCATTCATGGAACCCAATCATCTTTGAATTTCTATTATTCTGGAGTTTTAGAATATAAAAGTTAGAGGAACAATTGATTTTTTCATTGAATAATAGAAACTTTATTTTATGATTTTTTGTGACTTAATGGAGTAATTAGGCGGGTGATAATTATTTAATTTTGACTAATCGGATTATCTAAAACGCCATACAGCCGCACACTTGGACTGTAAATCAACAATAAATTATTCCAACATTAAATTTAATAAAAATTTCGAGGTCAATTTTTAGGCATTTTATAGTTTATATTAAAAACATGGGAAAAACTTGTTGCTCCTGCTAGATATTTTATTCAAAGTATTGAAATTAATATCACAAAATGACCGAATGAAATATTTGGTTAAATAATAATAAAAATTTACTGTCATCGAATCAAATAAATAAATATATATGTATAACAGAAAAAGAAGCATTGGACTAACACAAATAAGGTAGGATGTCTTAGACTAAAATAAATAAATTAGTATCTGATGTTTGTATTTCATAAAGGAATTCTTTATGTAAATAGTGAATCGAATTTGCATTTCATAATGAAATCTTTACTTAAATAGCTATTTATGGATTTATTTATTAAATTGTCGAATTATCTTATATTTTCTATTCTAATCACATTAATTTGATGTAAAACTTAGTGGCTCTTAGATACTCTCTTTATTTTAATTTTTTTCTTACTCTCCTTTTAATTTCATTTAAAAGAAAATGTTTTTTTCTTTTGACATTCTTTTAGCTTTAACTTTTCACATAATATTCCTAAGACTAGAAATTCAATTTTTTTTTTTTAACATTTTTAAATTTTATATCAAATCAAAATTTAAAACGATGGAAGTACCTTGACGTTGTGGGTTGGACCCATCAATTAAAACTTATAGCGTAGTTGGTGGGCGCCCATCGTTTTTAACTTTGGAACTGTTCGGCGGAAATTCACAACTACGGACCACAGTATTTGTGTTTAGAAAAAAAATATTATTTCCTTTTCTAAAATTAATTCGCACGAAAGAAATTAATTAATTAAATTCTTGAAATTTAATTTTCGAACAAAAAGATACCTCCCTTCCTATTTTTTTTTCTGAGGTTTCGCCTCATTTGAGATACTGAAAACGAAATCTTATTTTTCTTCTTCTTTTCTTTGCATAAGTTTTTCAAGCAAAAACAACAAATGTCGTGTGATTTATTCTATTCGTTGAAGTTCTACAATTTTAATTGTCATTATTACGGAACATTATTTTAGAAGGAATTAATCCAAACTTTGATCAAATAGAAGTGAATTATTATTTTTTAAAAGAAAAATACATTTTTTTAGGGACTTGAAACGATGATTGCAGAGATTGTTAAGGTTTTGCCATGATTTTCTTACCTTATTTGAAGTTTATTTTTTCTTAAAATAAAAGTATTACCATAAATGCTTGAACTTTTTCTGAAATGAAAATATAATATTCTTCCATATTTGAGTTATTCTTTCCTTGGAAGAAAAATTTGGAACTCTATAAATTAGAGACCCCTCTTCTCATAATAAGAACACAAAAAAACATCCACAATGTAGTTAATAAAGAGTTCTGTTTATGGGGAGATTTTTCCTCAACAGTTTTTGTCATTTGATTTATCAACCATCTGATTTGCAATTGTAAGCTTCCGCATGACGTCCTAATCACTTTCGAACCCAACAGAAATAACATAATACTTCAACATATGAAAAATAGTCAAACAATAATAAACCGTTAAATAAAAGAAAGGATGAAAAGATACAAGTTGCAAATATAGTAAAAAAAAAATTCCCTTCAAACTTTACTATATTTATTTTTATTTCATTTCACAAAATATCTAATTTTGACTTAAGATACCATTTTACTTACCTAATTCAACAATTTAAGACACCAACCAATTCAATCATGTGAACTGTATTCCATAATTTCAAGCTACTCAATAGGAACATCTGAAAATTGAGCTAAAATTGATGAGAACGCTGAATCATTACGTAGACTTAATTGGACATAACGAGAACAATTCAACCAACAAACTTACGACAAACAAAGTAGTAAGTACTCCTTCATTTTTAATTAGAAATTTCGAGTTTGAGTTTCTATGTGTACGATTTTTATTTTTTTTAAGAGAGCGTTTTACCTCCAACATGAAACTTTTTCCACGCATATCTAAATTTAATCAGACTCTAATATGAATATTGGACATTGGATATGATGGAATAGTAAGTACTCCTCTATTCTTAACTACAGATCTCGAATTTGAGTTTTCATATGTACGAAGTCTCCTGTGTTAAGGAACGTTTCACCCCTAATATGAAACTTTCCAATGTATATTCAGATTTAATCAAACTCCAATATGAATATCGAACATTGAATATGAATTAAAACCAACAAGAGTTATGGTGGAGTTATAAATACTCTTTCGTCCTTACCTAAGAGGTCTTGGATTTAAGTTTTCATGTGTACGAACTACGAAGTTACCTTTATAAAGAAATATTTTACCTCAATATGAATATCGGATACTGAATATGAAAAACAAAGAACAATTCAATGCTACAGTCCTGTCAACAATGTGTAGCCAAATTTATTCTGGACGCGTCAATTCTTATCATTTATTAATTATTATAATGTAATATATTTCATTAATACACCTTTATAATTACTTACGTGTACCGTACATTATTATATATAATTCTTATCCGGTGGGCTATTGAATAAGTCTAAACCAAGACTTAATTCAAATACTTTTCCTACTAAAACTTTTTTGAAATATAAAAGCACCACAAATATAACTCTTTATCATTATAATATCTCAAAAACAGAGCATAAAATGAAGAACAAAGGGAGTCATGGCCAAAACAGATTTATTCGAATTCTGGCATTACCATGGAAGGCATTAATCAAAGCGCGAGATTGTTACGTAGGTACAATGACGAATTACGCAGTTGTAAATCCTCGGAGTTTGCCTAAGAGTTACAGTGTAACATCATCTACGAGGTCTGATAACAGCGAAGATTTTAGAGAACTTGTTAGAGCAGCATCCGCGAGGAGTATGGGAGAGAATTTTGAGCTGAATTTATTGATACAGCAACAAATTCGACAGCAAATGCCCTCAAGGACATCAGTACCTAGGAGTGTTAGTGTTGGTATGGGAAGAATTGATGAAGACAAGCCGTTTGTTTTAGGAGGTCAAGATGAAGATGTTTCGATTATGTTAATGAAAAATGATTTGAAGTATCCTAGGAGTAGAAGTCATGCTGTTTCAAAGACTAGTAATGTTCATGTCTTTTGATCGCAATTTATGTAGCATACTTGGAATTTCCAAAGTCCAAATTTAAGTTATTGATTATTTTATTTGGAAAAACTTAAACAGTTTCGATAGCTGAATTTATGATGAAAATTTAGATCTTGAAATAGTTTTTATGCCATGCATTTTTTTTTCTTTCCAAGATAGGGTATGAAAATCTAAGTATTGGTGTTTGTTTAATAGGAATGTGTTGATTGTCTAATTAAGGTTTTTTTAGTGCCAATGTCAATAATTCAATTTTCACACTTGAAGATGGAGCTCTCTGTTGAGTTCCAAATCAACATGAAAGGTGTAATGGGTCTTTTTATAGGATCTTTGAAATCAGCTTACGAGGCTGAATTAGGTTTAAATTGGGCATATTGATGAGTCACACATCGACGTTGGAGGTGTAATTTGATTTAAATAGGTTAGAACAATTTCCTACTTTTGGATTTCAGTTACAAAACAATATTGAGTTTTGGGTTTAAGAATTATATTGCTTCATTGGTATTGTTGGAGGCAAAACACATTATGGTCCTTCTTTCAATTTTGATAATGTCTTTAATTGAGTATGAGGAACAGGGCGAAAATAATTACATAATTTATGTTTAAACATTCTTAATTATTTTTCGATTTATATGATGAAACTTCTTTCAAGGTGGGTTGTATCATTATTTGTGTCTTTTTTTTTTTTTTGCTAATGTTCCTTAGTTATCTTGCTCAAAAGATCCTTCTTTTTGTGTGTATATATATATTTACACTTTATTTACTGATTTTGTATTTTACGATAAGTTTTTTGGTTTGCAATTATTTTCGTTTTTTAATAGATTTTTGGTGATGATCTCTTATATAAAGTGAAAAAAAAATATTAGTCCACTTCACTTTTGTGTTTCATCATCTTATAATTCTTATAAATTTATGTAAAATCAATTTATTGGTCATTTTCCCTTCATTAACATGGTAAATATATATTTATTCTTTATGTCTTTATTAATTTTGTTAGATATGTTTACGCTCATTTCTTAAATTTAGAGCAAGAGTTCATCACTATATCACATACTATATGCTATATTATCTTAATTAGTTTTATATTTTTCAAAATTTTAAATTTTGCAAATAAATAACCAAAATTAAATTAAAAGAATTAATTGACACTGATATATTTGCACAGAACAACATATACAAAAGAATAATGTAATTGATAATTATCAACGTTAGATTAGGCCTATACAAATTTGTATGACAGTAAAGAATAAACGTGCAGCGCACGTTTTCAGAACTAGTTAATATAAAAAAGGGTAAACAACACAAATCTTACCAATTTAGGATCTAATTATGTGCATTTTCATGAGTTTTCAAAATTAACATTTGTGCCAGATTTCGGTCTCTAGATACATGGATATCGGATAGACCGATATATGAGGTCAAAATAGAATTTGTATGTATTCACTCTCCCGCTTTTCTCCTCTCTCTCCTATCCTTTCTAACTATGTATTTGTATTTCAGAATGTATATGAAATATATTTGATATCCCTTAAGTAAACAACTATCCAGAAAGGAAAGAGGGAAACTTACATAAATATATTATATTAAAGAAAATATTTACCATTTTTAGCAATAACATTTTTTTTCACTTGATTACTTTTAATACATTTATATTACAGTTTTAATACATATTACAGAGAACAATTTATAAAACACATATAATACAAGTTTTATCGATTGATAATACATTTATCACACATTTTAATACACTTATAATACAATGTGTCAATTTCTTACCAAACAAGCATAATATATTTTAAAACAGTTATAATACATATATATTGCATACATAATTTACTTTTAATACATATTGCAGATTTATCATAGAATTGCTATATATTGCTATAAATGATAATAAATAAAAAATATCGCTAAAATCAGTAATTATTTATTGAAAAGTATCATTTCAAGTAATTTTTCCAATTATATTGTAAAGAACCAACAAAGTTTTTGGCTAAAATCATACCTCAACTATGACTCAAATCTAATGTACATCCTTATATTATCTAAGTGAGCAAAAAAACATCCTTATACTATCCAAAAAACAACAAGAATAATCCTTCAGTCTATTTTTGTTAAGAAATTGATTGAACCAATAAAATAAAATAAAAAAAATTTGGCATCCTTATACTATAATTTTTCTTTCAAAAAGTTGCAAGAAAAATTATAGTATAAATATCCTTCTATTTATACTATTTACTTTTAGAGTATTCTATAAAACGCTAATATTCCAAAGACCTTCCATGCAAATTTAAATTAAACAATACATAATAAATAATTTTACCATTAATAACATTATTAATCCACTTTATTTATTATTGTATTGTGTGTTTGGTATAATTGTTTTTTTTTTTTTCAATTTTTCTATGTTTGAGAGACATTTTCTCTAGGTAAACAAGTTCCTCAACAATGAGTAAAATAACTTTCTTAATGGTACTAGAAAAAATAAGTTGCATAAATAATATTTCAAATTTATTATCTCCTCTCAATCACCCACCTCTCCCCACCTCTACCTCTGACTATCCCGTTGCCCGTCACTCTCACTTCTTATCCTATTTTGTTTGCGTAATATTTTGCTAGATAATGTTCTTAAGATAATATTTTCTTGATTATTTATCAAATATAAAATAAACTTATTTATATTTTATTTTTTTAAAAAAAATTATTTTTTGTAGAAAACATTTTTGTTCATACCAGTGTCTCCACTTCCCCAGAACATCAGGGATTCACGTATACCTTGTCAGACCATATTCAAAAAATACTGGCTAATCTTCATAGTAATAATTGGCCAGGTTCCTAAATTTTTTTACGCAGAGGCACAATCAACAATAGTTGTGTGATCCTCCGTTAATTAATTGACACTGGGTATGTGTCCACTTCTTTACCTTCTTACTATCTCTCTCCTACTCACCCCACTTTTCTTTCATTTTTTTACTCCTAATAAATATTTTTTTACTCCATTTTCTTAAGATGTTGATATATTGAATAAAAATATTAATAAATATCTTTTTTTAATCACAATAACTGAAAACGTTTTTAGAACTGAGTATTAAAAATACTCATATCATTCAATATTTTTAATAATATCAAATTCACTAAAAAATATTTAGTGTTTTCTCAATTACTAGCATCTAAAAAAAAATTTAATTCAAATTTAGTTTTCCATATTTTTTTTTAATTCGGTTTTAGTTCATATATTTATAGTCATTTTCTTAATAGAGATTATCAGTTATTTTCTTAATTTTAGTTATAATTTTTTAAAATACTTAATGAATTCTAATAATATTATGGCTGAATGATATTATTATTATTATTATTATTATTATTATTATTATTATTATTATTATTATTATTATTATTATTATTATTATTATTATTATTATAATAATAATAATATAATGAGTAGTTAATTTAAAATTATATGGAGCCGATTGATTCTTGAAGAATAAATTAAGCATTGTAATTTTAATTCAAAAGACTTAAATTTCGCTTTGTGACCCGCCTCACCTGTATAAAAATTTTTAAAACGTTTATGAGTCCGTCACTTCTTGTTTTGTTCTACCCGTTATCATTTTTATTTTTAAATATGGTTATGGTGAAAGAAAAAGTATGTATAATTTCAAAGTAAGATCAGACATGAAAACAAAAATAATCTTATCTAATCAATTTATATGCTAAAGTAAATTAGTTTGTATTTTGAGTTAGTTTGATTCTATTAAATATATTGAAACATAAGTTTATTTATAATGTTAACAATTTTATAAGTGTTTAAGCTATTTTAACAGAAAATGTATTTATCTATATTTTTTTAATTAAATGTATTAATTATGTTTTGAGAATTAGATATTTATTAGGAGTAAAAAAAATAAGAAAATGAAAGAAAAGAGAGGTGAGTAGGAGAGAGATGGTAAAGAGGTAAAGAAATGAATCCATTATCCAAGTGTCAACTAATCAATAGAGGGTTACACGACAATTGTTGATTGTGCCTCTATCATTGTAAATTTTTTCGGATTCCTTGACTAGTTTACATCACTTTTAATTATACATGATATGATATGTGTGAAAAATTAAAGTTGATTTTCAGGAGGTACAAAAAATATCTTAAATACTTAGTAGAATTTTGTTGAGTATATATCTTTGGTATTTATACTTAAGAAAAATCTAGATATTATAAATAATTAAATATTTATGGTAAAGTATATAAATATCTAGATTCTTGTTATCTAGATATTTCTTGTAGATGTATCTAGAATAATTTCTACAAGCATAACAAAAAAAAAAAAAGACAATTAAAGAGTCTTCCTTCGTAACAAAGTTCTTCTATCCAAATTCTTCCTTTTTCTTTTCTAGCTTCCTCTTCTTTAGTTGAATCTTCCGATCTTAGTCAACGAATGTTTGGCTAATAGAAGATTCCCTTATTATATTTTTCTTCTGCTGTTCTCTGCAACATGAGGATTAACTTTTAGAAAACTCTGTTAATTGAAGAATATGGAAAAAACAGAGCTATGCTACTGCTTATTTTTACTTCTTGTTGTAGCAGAGCACGCAGCAGCAACTGGTTCAACAGTGAAGTTTCTTCCTGGTTTTCAGGGACAACTTCCTTTTGAACTCGAAACTGGGTGAGAAACTGGACACCGATATTTTTCACTTTTTTTTTCTTCGAAAATTTGTAAGGACTTTGAATTGTTATAATTTTTCGGAAATTAATCGATTGATGTTTCCAGGTATGTTGGAGTTGGTGATTCAGAAAATGTGCAATTATTCTATTATTTTATAGAATCGGAGTCTGAGCCAGACTCCGACCCTCTTATGCTTTGGATCACTGGAGGCCCTGGTTGCTCTGCTTTATCTGGCCTTATCTATGAGATGGGTACGTTATATGAGTTTAATTTTTAATGCGCTAACCTAGCTTGTAAAAATTGTGTAACTAATAAGTTACTTTCTTAACTTTTTGAACTATGAATATGAAGGACCAATAACATTTGAGGCAGTTGAATACAATGGGAGTTTCCCTACACTGATACTAAATCCCTACTCATGGACAAAGGTGAGAGTATTTGATTGTAAAATTGTACTCAGGAGCTAAGTGGGGGTTCGGACAAACCTAGTAACTTCTCCGTAAATCCTATATTTGTATTAGAAAATTAAATAAATATATATGTATATATATTAACTTGTGAACTCCTAACAAAATTGATTGTCAGTTTAGTGATAAGAAATGGACAGTGAAAACGCTTTCCACACTAGAGAACCCCACTATTTGTTCTAAAATTTAGAACCTCCAACTCCTAATCCTGGTCCGCGCCTCTGTAATGTGCACAATTCAAAAATGTTAAAAAGTATCATGGAATTTTTAGGTGTTAAGTATTATTTTCTTAGACTTACCGGTGGGAACTGGATTTTCCTACGCGACAACTCCAGCAGCTCAACAATCATCTGATTTACAAGCGAGCGAGCATGCATATCAGTTCCTTCGCAAGGTAATTATTACTTAGTTTTAATTACGTGTTTGAACTTCAAAAGGAAATAACTAGTACCCTGCTAATATAATTTTGCAGTGGTTTGTCGATCACCAAGAATTCTTAGAGAATCCATTTTATGTTGGTGGAGATTCATGTTCAGGCATGGTTGTTCCCGTCATTACTCAAATCATAGCAATTAGTAAGACTATACATATTTGCCCTCTAACAATTACAGTTACTTTTTTTGGATCATGCTTTGCTGGTTTAGTACTATGCTCTCACATTTTGTTGGCCTTGTGATAATGCAGAGAATGAAATAATGGAAGTCGAACCATTTATTAATCTTAAGGTTTGTCATTTTTCTTATCAACTTACAATTCATAATGAAGTTGTTGTAACACACATAATTAGAAACAGTGTAATGAAATCCTACAGATACGCAAAATGGATGCTTATTATAACACAACTTCAAATAATTTCAGGGATATTTACTTGGAAATCCAACGACTTTTGAAGGTGAAGACAATTATAGAATTCCATTTGCTTATGGAATGGGACTTATTCCTGATGAACTCTATGAGGTTGGCTTTTCTTTAGGTGTTATATTTGTACACTGTGATTAACTTTACTTACATTTATTGGCTTTCTTTTCTGAAACAGTCGTTGAAATCAAATTGTAAAGGAGAGTATTTCAATATAAATCCAAGCAATGTACTGTGTTTGCAAGATGTTCAAACTTTTAACGAGGTTGGATTGATCTATTTGAAATAAAATCAAAATATCATCTGTTTTTTTTTTATATATTTGGCAGTAAACAGGTGTTCATTAAAATACTGACCTTATATGCAGCTTCTTAAAGGAATTAATAACCCCCATATTTTGGAGCCCAAATGTAAGCGTTTTTCGCCAAGGCCACACCAATTGTTTGGTGAAAGAAGATCTCTTGATGAGAAGTTACATGAATATAACAATATTCCTGGACTAGAATGTCGCGTGAGTAGTTGTCTTTCCATCTTCAATTATTATCTATACAATATTGCATTCTTTAGGCTATTGATTTTTGTATCTGCTAAATTGATTAGAAGAATTTACAATGTGCAATTGCTTTAGAATAATTGGTACAAACATTCTTATCATTGGGCTGATGATGATCAAGTTAGAGACGCCCTCAACATCCAGAAGGTATGATAGCATGTTATAGATTCACTAGTTATTTCCTTAATGTCAATGCGTAGAACTTAAACTCAGACTAACATATTCATTCGGTAACAGGGGACTATCGGAAAATGGGAGAGATGTGCAAGTAATTTGCAATACCAAATGATGGTCACTAATAGCATACCTTATCATGAGAACCTCAGTAGCAAAGGTTACAGATCTCTTATATACAGGTTGGGAAGAAATATTAATTGTGTTTACAACAATATTGGAATAACTATGTGAAACTAACAAGTTCTCTAATGATTTATTGAATTGAGCAGTGGAGATCATGACAAGCTTGTTACTTTCCAATCAACTCAAGCATGGATAAAATCTCTTAACTACTCTGTTGTCGATGATTGGCGAGCTTGGACTGTTGACAATCAAGTTGCCGGGTTAGTTTTTGATGAAAGACATACATTGTGGACACCTTGAAATTCACGTGCCTACATTAGTCAGAAAATTTGTAAGTGTATAGATGTTAAACTCTTTTTGTTTTTTCGATGGTACGATTTCAGTTACACAAGAAGTTACTCAAATCAGATGACATTTGCCACAGTGAAGGCAAGGAAACTATTCTCTCAATCTATTTTTTTCAATTTTCTTTTCTTAGTTAAAAAAAAATTGTGTTAAAATTGCTTTTTTAATTTTATTATTTAACAGGGAGCAGGGCATACTGCACCAGAGTATAAGCCTCGTGAATGTCTGGCCATGCTCACAAGGTGGATGTCTTACCAGCCCCTGTGATCAACAAATGTATCACAACTGTTTAATGTGTAGGCTGGCTCACATTGTTGGTCTCGAGTTCGGATAATTAAGGAGGATTGTCAAGAGTGATCGGAAATAGTTTCTCTATCCCATAAAAGTAAAGATAGGGATAATAATGCTTACATATTAGACTTGTAATGAAAATTTATTTATTATAGTAGGTCTACTTAATATGATGATATAAGAAAAGGGTAAACAATAGAATTCCTACTAATTTAGGGCTTAATTACCCGACTGCTTATGAGTTTTCAAAATTATCATTTATGTCAGATTTCGGTCTCCCAATATATGTATCTTGGATAAACATATATGTGGGGTCAAAATTAGATGTATTTTTTTCTATAGATACACTGTATCTAAGTGAATGTGCGATATACTGATTCGCTCTCTTGATTTTCTCCTCTCTCACTATGTATTTGTATTTCAGAATGTACGTGGAATATATTTGATATTCAAGATACATGTAACTAGTGTGGTTCGCATATATGTGGAATACACTGATTCTCTCGCTCGCCTTTCTTCCTATGTATATATACTTCGGAGTGTATCTAGTAGCAAAATTACTTCAATATCAAATTACTTAAAACTATAAAAGAATTAGTAAATATGATAGGAATATTTATATAATTATTATTTTTCATAAGAAATTTACACAAATCTCATAGTGTTAAGAGCTAATTACATCTTATCCCTACTCTTTTCCAAATTACAAAAATCCCTTAAATTTGGTTGAATCGGAATACATCCCAAAACGTCCCGATACATTGCATCCTGGTTTCAGATACATCCCATCCTGATTTCAGATACATCCCTCAACGTTTCGATACATCATGTCTCGATTTCGGATACATCACTCAACGTTTTGATACATCGCATACGTCCCGATATATCGTGTAAAGTGATATATTCGAGAATAAAAGAGAATGGAATTTTTTTTATAGTTTTTTCAAATGGTAGAAAATATTAAAAAATATAGTAAAATAAATTGTGTATTTAGATAATCTTTCCAAAAATCTATTCATTGCGGACAAATAAAACTTAAAATCTTTCAAAATAATTAGACATCACAATGTCAATTAATTTTATTACTAGAAAAAGAGAAGCAATACTTGTCAATTAGTACATGTTTATACTTATTAAGTATAAACGTTTTCCTTTCCTACCAAAACACAACAGTTGCGCACCCTTTATGACTTCACCAAAGTATCACATGTAAAAATTACTGGCAAAGAAGATTTTTTTTTTAATCATTTCATTGAATATATACTGAAAAGTTATAAAAAAAATAAATTCAAAGTAAAGTAATTTAACTTTACTAACTATAACAATGAACTTATAATATTACTTTACTACATTAAATTAAAGTGGCTGAGCTATATGTGAATGGCTACAAATGATCCAAAAATCAAAATTTTCACTTATAGAATAAATGATACTTATTATTTGTCAATGCATAAATGACATTACTTTTCCTATTTTACGTTTGTGAGTTATTAGCCTTGAAAGTATACATTTGACCAATATAGAAAAACTAAGCAAATAATTCATGTCCTGGTCAAATTAATTTTAATTAACTAAAATAAATTAATTCATGTTCATTGATTGAAAATTAGACTTCAAAAAACATTAAATAAGGGTAAAATAGTATAGTTACATTAGTTTCTTAATGTACGTAAAATCTAAAATTGTGACTTATAAATAGGAACGGAGGGGATATGTTATATATATGATATGAAAAACTAATCTTCAAGAAAACTCTGTTGTATAAGAAAAATATGGCAAAAACAGAGTTATGTTATTTGTTTTTGGTTCTTATTATAGGAGAGCTTTGTTCAGGGCCTGCAATAGCTGGTTTAGCAGTGAAGTTTCTTCCAGGATTTAAAGGATCCCTTCCTTTTCAACTTGAAACTGGGTGAGAAATTAAATTAGAAATAAGTTTGCATATTATCAAAGTTATGTTTTTGAAGTGATTTACTTAAAACTCATATAATTGACTGGTGTTTCCAGGTATGTAGGAGTTGGTGATTCAGAAGATGTGCAATTATTCTATTATTTTATAGAGTCGGAGTCTGATCCAGACTCCGACCCTCTTATGCTTTGGATCACTGGAGGACCAGGTTGCTCCGCTCTATCTGGCATTGTCTATGAGATTGGTATGTATAGGCTATAGGTAACCTAGTAAAAATTTCAATCAAACATGTTAATTGTTAAGTTTCATTCATAGGGTAAAAAAATGCAATTAACCTTTCATTTACACCTCTTGATCATGCTTTAAGTTGTTTGATAAGAAGATACTACCAAATCTTAGAGATAATTACTATACAATAGTGGTTTGATGGACTCTTTTGCATGGGTTGAGTGTTGGTTAGTTAATGTCACGCTCCGAGCCTACTTTCTGAACGTGATCGGCACTGAAAAATTATTGCGTCTCAAGCTAATTCTTGGTCTGACTGACTACTGAGAGGAAGTTTAAACATACAAGCAGAAGCCTTATAAAATTACATTTAAATTCATTTAAAGATATCTCATGCAAAAGTCTGAAATAAATCTGAATAATAATAATAATAATAATGTTTAAAATTTCTAAATACTAAAGATTGAACTGATTCACTAACTTTGGCTAGCTATGAAGTCTCTATTGACTGAAGATAGGTGTCGGCACAAGATCCATGGCTATCTGACTATTCCACTTGTTGTCTGTCAAACTTCGATAATTTCAACAAACTCAAAAAGACAGCAACGAGATCACACACACAGACACGATTGATCGATTTTGTTTGTAAGAAATGTATGCAGAAGAAGGAAAGAATTCGATTCAGAAAAATGAGAGAAAACCTCTCTATTTATAGACAACAAAGGTAGTATGAAAATGTGTTAACTGTGCCTTATCGGAAAGGTCACAACTCATTTAGAAAATAGATAACTTTTCAGAAAGGTCACAACCCTTTGGAAAAGACACAACTTTTCGAATGATCACAACTCTTTAGAAAAAGATACAACCTTTCATAAAGGTCACAACCCTTCATAAAAGTCGCAACCCTTCAGGAGAGTCACAACCCTTCATTTCCTATTCAGACCTTTAAAACCCAACACCACTAACAATGACTAAAAATCAAATAAGTTGAACTAACAAAATTGGAGCCCTCCGGAAGCGAGGTGGTCTCACCAACTGCTGATGGAAAGTTATCTTATTGAAAGTCTGCTGTCGTGAGTACCTGAAACTGCATCATAAAACAATGCAACGCCAAATGACGTTAGTACATGAAATATATGGTATGTAATTATAAGACTGAATGAACTAAATAACTGAACTGAAAAAGAAACTGATAGTAAAGCATGAACATGAAGTGAAATCATTAAAACTTTACAATGAGATATCCAATAATAACAAAACACTAAAAAAATATACTTTACTTTTCTTGGGGAATTCTCTAACCGGCAACCATCACTATGAGTCATCCCATACCTTGTCGGAGAATAGGACGACAAAACTGAACTTATAGATCCATCTCTAAGCCCTTATCAAGGCTAGGCGAGGAGTAGCCCGAATCAACGACCACTATCCTATCTACGCTGCTAGTCCAGTTTATGAGGTTTGAGTTATCTTAACTCTTACCCAAATTGATAATCAATACTACTCTCATAACATGCACTAATACTAATATAATAATACTATTTGTGGTGAGTCGATACTTAAAGTACTTTTTTAGGGAATACTGATCTTTATTTTCTGACTCAAACTCCTTTTGAAACTATTTATGCTCTTCTTAATTTAGCAATGCTTTTCTCAATACAAAATAATACATTTGAAATCATTATTGTTCCCTTAAAACTCTTCTCAAATGATAACTTAAAATACTTGAACTTACTTTAATTCTGAAGTCAATGCATGAAAATAATTATGCAAAAGGTTTCAACAATTCAAGAACAAAAATACATAAGGTACTATAATCTCAATGATAAGAATCAGAATTCAATAACAAGGAATTAAGGTCAATTTGAAGTTCATGAAATCTTGGGTAAAAATCCTAGATTTAACTCTTACTGACTGAATTTTAGATGTAGGACGTGAGGGCGAACTTAGTCCATCACTATGAGTAGCCGTCAAACCTTAATGACGAATCTTGAAAGATGAAGTGTGGAGAAAAATCTTGGATTGAAAACCTTAGGTATCTTGAAGAGAATCTTGAACTTGGAGCCCTTTAGATCTTGCGAATTTGGAGAAATCCCTTTCTTGGAGTTCTTGATCTTTGCAAGAAGGAGAATTAGGTATTTCAGAGTTGCTATACGTATAATGATGTTATTAGGTTATAAGATGGACTTGGGAAAGTTGACTGAGGGTAGAAGGTCAATAATATCCTTCTAGAAACGTAAGAAGACTATAAAATTCATAAAAAATGACCTTTTAATGAATCACGTCGGTCAAATCGGCGATCTGAAGGTCTTGTCGCCAAAATACTTGAGGGGTTGACATTAGTGGATATGATGAGAATGTAGAAATAGGCCGAAGAAGTACTAGCGAGAGTTGATTAGACATGACATGTCTCATCTTCAATACTTGACCTGACATAGAAGGGTATAGAAGTCGCAGATTAGGTAGAAGGTTAGTATGTAGTAGAACATTGTCTCACTTTTTGCGGGATAAGCTTGGTGGTAGACTAGAGCACCGTGTTTGTCGTATTACTAACTTTATTTGTTCTTTGATTTTTGTTTCGCATTACTTTGTTAATGTTACTATTTTTTTCTCTCTAAATGCTCTCTGTGCTGCTTTTCTTATTAGTTGTCATGTTCGCTTCAGTGCATGTTTTCTTTTTTCATAATTGCTTTGATTTGCTACTTTCTATCAAAAACTATCTCTCTACCTCTACGAGGTAGGGGTAAGGTCTGCGTACATTCTACTATGTCCAGACCATGCTTGTGGAATTAAACTAGGTATGTTGTTGATCACGCTTCATCAAGCTAAATAAGAAAAATATTTTGGTTCAGATCATTGACAACTTGGATTTAAATACCACAAATAAAAGTATAATTAGTTGATTTGAATCCTAAAGGGTTCTGGCATTTAACAAGCTATTAAGTTATACTTTCTAAACTTTTGGAACTATGAATATGAAGGACCAATAACATTTGAGGCAGTGGAATACAATGGGAGTTTGCCTACAATGATACTGAATCCTTACTCATGGACAAAGGTGAGAGTATTTGATACTGAAATTGTACTTTGTAATGTACATAAAGTTTATGCACAATTCAAGAATGTTAAAAATATCATGGAAATTTTAGGTGGCAAGTATTATTTTCATAGATTTACCGGTGGGCACTGGATTTTCCTACGCGACAACTCCATCAGCTCTACAATCATCCGATTTACAAGCGACTGATCATGCATATCAGTTTCTTCGCAAGGTAATTATTACTTAGCTGTTTGAACTTCAAAAAGGAATGAACTTTGTTAACTACGTACCCTGCTATGATATGATTTTTTGCAGTGGTTCGTTGATCATCCAGAATTCTTAAAGAATCCGTTTTATGTTGGTGGAGATTCATATTCAGGCAGGATTGTTCCCTTCCTTACTCAAATCATAGCAATTAGTAAGACTATATTTGCCCTCCAATAATTGTAGTTACTTTTTTTTGGATCATGCTTTGTTGGTTTAGTACTATGCTCTCACATTTTGTTGGCCTTGTGATAATGCAGAGATTGAAATGGAAATCGAACCATTTATTAATCTTAAGGTTGTCGTTTTTCTTACCAACACAACTCATAATGAAGTTGTTACAATACAAATGGTTAAAGATACGCAAAATGGATGACCTATATTATATATCTTCAAATGATTTCAGGGATATTTACTCGGTAATCCATCGACTTTTGAAGGTGAAGCGAATTATGATATTCCATTTGCTCATGGAATGGCACTTATATCTGATGAACTCTATGAGGTAATTGGCTTTTCTTTAGTCTTATATTTTGTACACTGTGATTACATTTATTGCCTTACTTTTCTGAAACAGTCCTTGAAGACCAATTGTAAAGGAGAATACCTTAATATAAATCCAAATAATACACTGTGTTTGCAAGATGTTCAAACTTTTAAAGAGGTTGGATTCTATTTGAAGTAAAATTAAATATGATCTACTTGTTTTATTTGGGCATTAAAACACTGACCTTATATGAATGCAGCTTCTTAAAGGAATTAATGTTCCCTATATTTTGGAGCCCAAATGTGAGTTTGCTTCACCAAGGCCACACTTACTGTTTGGCCAAAGAAGATCTCTTGATGAAAAGTGTCATCAACTTAAATGTCGCGTGAGTATTCATCGTTCCATCTTCAAATATTATTTACATAGTAATTGCACTCTTTAAGCTATTGATTTCTTGCATCGGTTTATATTGCTTACATGAATTTACAAACTTGCAATTGCTTTAGACTGATTGGTACAAACTTTCTTATCATTGGGCTGATGATGATCAAGTTAGAGACGCCCTAAACATCCGAAAGGTATGACACAAAACTAAATGAATTTAACTTATTTTCTTATCGTCAATGCATAGAACTTAAACTCAAACTAACATATTCATTCGGTAACAGGGGACTATTGGAAAATGGGAGAGATGTGCAAGAAATTTGCAATACGAAAAGATGATCTTTAATAGCATACCATATCATGAAAACCTCAGTAGCAAAGGTTGCAGATCTCTTATATACAGGTTAAGTTGAAATATTAATTGTGTTTACAATATTTGAATAACTACAAACAGAAATATACCAACTTCTCTATGTTTTTTTTTTTAATTGAGCAGTGGAGATCATGACATGAATGTTACCTTCCTATCAACTCAATCATGGATAAGATCTCTTAACTACTCAATTGTCGATGATTGGCGAGCTTGGACTGTTGACAATCAAGTTGCCGGGTTAGTTCTTGATGAAAGACGTACATTTTAAAATTCTTGTACATATATGAGTCATAAACTCTGTCAGTTTATAGATGTTAAACTCTTTTTTTCTTTTTTTCGATTTCAGTTACACGAGAAGTTATTCAAATCAGATGACATTTGCCACAGTGAAGGCAAGGGAACTATTCTCTCAATCTATTTTTTTCAACTTTCTTTTCTTAGTTAAAAAAATTTGTGTTAAAATAAATTGCTTTTTTAATTTTATTATTTAACAGGGAGCAGGGCATACTGCACCAGAGTATAAGCCTCGTGAATGTCTGGCCATGCTCACAAGGTGGATGTCTTACCAACCTTTGTAATCAACAATTGTTTAACGTGTGAGCTCGCTCGCTCACATTGTCAGTCTCAAGTCTTGATAAATAAAAAGAGGATTGTCAAGAGTCAATAGGAAACAGTTTTCTCTACCTCATAAAGGTAGGGATAAGACTGCGTACATCTTATCTTTCCAAGCTTTATTTGTGAAATTAAACAGAATTTATCGTTTGGTCTACGTTTTGATTTATTAATTATTATTTTTTATTAATGCACGTCAATGTCCAGTCACCTCGAAATGTTTGACAGAGTGAATTGTATGAATATCATGTTTGTTGTGTGTCACGTTTTTACGCAATATTATTTTCCCAAATGGATTTTTTATTTATCATCAGTGAATATATTACTTATTAGTGTAATTTAAGCATGTATGATCGATTAATACTATATTTTCAGACTATCATATCGGTCTTATTATGAAAATTTATTTAATCTGATGATACGAAAAATTTATACATTAACAAAACATGAAACTCAAAATCTTTTCAAATAATTAGACATCACAATGTCAATTAATTTTACTAGAAGAAAAGAAGCAATGATACATTTTCATTGGAAGAGAAGAAACAAAATTCTCAAGGACGAAAATTCAAGATGATTACAAAATGGTACTTGCAAATCATCTTGAACACGTAAATGTCCCTTTTGTCTCTTTCTTTTTTTTTAAAGATAATTATTAAAAACACGCCTAAATTAAATGTGAATTATTATTTTAATTCTCCAACTATTGATAACCTTAAAAATATCTATTTACTTGATTAAATAATTTCAAATCACCTTTTTTTTATGTCATATATCATTCACTCATGCGTATATGTGGAATTTTCTGCTAATATAACATACACATAGATATATATAATAAATTAAAAAAAATATTCTTATTCCAGACCACCACCGCCTACCCCAACTTCCCCCACCCCCGACCCCCCGCTAAAAAAATTAAATTTACTTTTAAAATAAAATAATCTTTTTTCTTACTCCTCAAACTTTTTTGGGGGTGGGTAGTGAGGTGTGGGGTTGGGGTATTGGAGAAGGTGAGATGAGGTAATAAATTATTATTATTTTTTAGAAAACAAAGTTCTTCTTTTCTTCTGTAGTTATTAAATTCAAAAAAATAATTATTAAATATTTATTTTATTATATATATCTATGTGTATGCCATATCATCAAAAAAAATTACATATATGTTTTGATGGATGACATGTGGCATAAAAAATAGTATTTTTAAATTACTTAATCAGGTAAAATGATGGTTTCAAGACTATCAATGGTTGAGAGATTAAGTAATAATTTAATGGTATTTTTTGCTTTCAAATTTAGGTAACAGTCTTCCTTTTCAATTCGTTCTAAGAATAATGATAAACGTCTATATTTTCTTTTAATTAGTAATATATTAACTTTACGCTTTTAAATTATACTTAGGATGTGTTCGATATTAAGAAACGTATTTTTTAATTTTTTTCATGTTCTAATTAAAATTTTGAATTTTTTTTTTTTAGAAAAATAGTTTCTTGAAAATAAATTTCTTAATAGAACACAAGAAAATACGTAGATTACCTACTTATTTATCTACATATATATAGAGAGATTTTTCCACCCCAGAACATATATATTCTCTAATAATATAGATTATTTTTTTAACAATGTTATTTTTAAAATCAAAATATTAGCTGAAATGTGATGGTAGATTATGATTTTTTTGTTCAATAAATCGTTTTGCCCCCGTTCAAAAAACTGAATCAAGATGTCAAAGAATTCATATTCACCCTCTTGTATTCTCTACCATTAAATTAGCCTAATTAGATTCAATTCTTAAATCAAAATAGTAGAATTAATAAATTGTGACCGAGTAAGTAATACTTATCTATATCTATCTATTATATTATATAATATATAAACAAACTAAGCTTCAAGAAAACTCTGTTGTAGAAGAAATATGACAAAAACAGAGCTATGTTATTTATTTTTGGTTCTTGTTGTTGCAGAGCTTTGTTCAGGGCCTGCAATAGCTGGTTCACCAGTGAAGTTTCTTCCAGGATTTAAAGGACCCCTTCCTTTTCAACTTGAAACTGGGTGAGGAATTAAATTAGAAATAAGTTTGCATATTATCAAAGTTATGTTTTTGAAGTGATTTACTTAAAACTCATATAATTGACTGGTGTTTCCAGGTATGTAGGAGTTGGTGATTCAGAAGATGTGCAATTATTCTATTATTTTATAGAGTCGGAGTCTGATCCAGACTCCGACCCTCTTATGCTTTGGATCACTGGAGGACCAGGTTGTTCTGCTCTATCTGGCCTTATCTATGAGATTGGTATGTATAGCTAACCTAGTAAAAATTTCAATTGAAAATGTTAAGTTTCATTCATAGTGTAAAAAAATGTAATTAACCTTTGATTTACACCTCTTGATCATGCTTCAAGTTGTTTGATAAGAACGTATCACCAAAACTTAAAGATAATTACTATACATTAGTAGTTTGATGGACTCTATTGCATGAGTTGAGTCTTGGTCAGTCAAGAACTCTTATATTTAGAAGATGCAAGTTTCAAAAATGAGGACGGTGAGATAGATGTGTCATGTGTAGGCATATAAAGAGAAATAAGATTAGGAATAGAAATATATGGGACAAGGTGGGCGTGATCTCTGTGGTGTATAAAGATGGATCTTAGGCCTAACTCAATCTCAAAAGCTAGCTCATGAGGTTGTCCAAGTCCATATAAGGAGACCAAATTTTTATCCCTTTTCCGATGTGGAAATTCTTAACATGGTAGACAAGATAAAGGAAGCAAGGCTGAGATGATTTAGACATGTGAAGAGGAGATGAACAGATGCTCTAATGAGGAGTTGTGAGGGGTTGGAAATAGTGGATATGATGAGAGGTAGAAGTAGGCCGAAAAAGTACTAAGGATAGTTGATTAGGGATGACATGTCTCATCTTCAACTTACTGGGGACATGACCTAAGATATGAGGGTATAGAAGTCGCAGATTAGGTAGAAGGTTAGTATGTAGTAGAACATTGTCTCACTTTTTGCGGGATAAGCTTGGTGGTAGTCTGGAGCATCGTGTTTGTCATATTACTAACTTTATTCTCGTAGTTTCTTGTTCTTTGATTTTTGTTTCGCATTACTTTGTAATGTTACTATTCTTTTTCTCTGAATGCTCTCTATTTTACTTTTCTTATTTGTTGTCATGTTCGCTTCACTGCATGTTTTCTTTTTCATAATTGCTTTAATTTGCTACTCTTGAGCCAAAGGTCCATCAGAAACTATCTTTCTACCTCCACGAGGTAGGGTTAAGGTCTGCGTACATTCTACTATGTCCAAACCCTGCTTGTGGAATTAAACTAGGTATGTAGTTGATCACGCTTCATCAAGCTAATTAGAAAAAGATGTTGGTTCAGATCATTGACAACTTGGATAAAAATACCACAAATAAAAGTATAATTAGTAATCCTAAAAGTTTCTGGGATTTAACAAGCTATCAAGTTATACTTTCTAAACATTTGGAACTATGAACATGAAGGACCAATAACTTTTGAGGCAGTGGAATACAATGGGAGTTTGCCTACAATGATACTGAATCCTTACTCATGGACAAAGGTGAGGGTATTTGATACTGAAATTGTACTTTGTAATGTACATAAAGTTTGTGCACAATTCAAGAATGTTAAAAATATCATGGAATTTTTAGGTGGCAAGCATTATTTTCATAGACTTACCGGTGGGCACTGGATTTTCCTACGCGACAACTCCAGCAGCTCTACAATCATCTGATTTACAAGCAAGTGATCATGCATATCAGTTCCTTCGCAAGGTAATTACATTTATCGTTATTTGTGATTTCTCAGTCAGCATAGGAGGTCTAAGACCTCTGTTAGTATTGACAAACTTTTGTATATCTATTGCAACTAATTACCAATGTTGGATCAGTGTCAAGTGAGTATCACATTTCACTTAGTTTCTCCGCCTTTTAGGTGTCTGAACTTTTTGCTGAACTTCAAAATGTTTTTGCAGTGGTTTGTAGATCACCCAGCATTTCTAAAGAATCCATTATACATTGGTGGAGACTCGTACTCGGGGATGGTTGTTCCCATTATTAGTCAAATTATAGCCAGTAGTAAGACTATATTTGCATTAAGTTACTTTCTTGGATCATGCTTTGCTGGTTTGTCCCATAACATTTTGCCCTTGATATTGCAGAGAATGAAATGGAAATCAAACCATTTATCAATCTCAAGGTTCGTCATTTTTTCTTATATAAATTATCTTTCCCCTTAGGGATAAACGGCAACTCGTAATGAAATTGTTATCACAAATGTTTATTCTGTAATGAGCATCCTTTGCCCTCCTATCCTATCCTGGTTAAAGATTGTGTAGAAACATATTAGTTTTTGTTGAAGATATCCTACAGGTCAATGTAGAACAATATCATAATTAAAAGAACATTTTTTTCAGGGATATTTACTCGGAAATCCTTCGACTTTTGAAGGTGAAAACAATTATGAGATTCCATATGCTCATGGAATGGGACTTATTTCTGATGAACTCTATGAGGTTGGCTTTTCTTCGGTATCATATCGGTACACTTTCATTAACTTTACTTGCACTTATTGGCTTACTTTTCTGAAACAGTCTTTGAATACCAATTGTAAAGGAGAATACCATAATATAAATCCAAGCAATTCACTGTGTTTGCAAGATGTTCAAACTTTTAAAGAGGTTGGATTCTATTTGAAGTAAAATCAAATATGATCTACTTGTTTTATTTGGTATTAAAATACTGATCTTATATGCAGCTTCTTGAAGGAATTAATAATCCCCATATTTTGGAGCCCAAATGTGAGTTTGTTTCACCAAGGCCACACTTACTGTTTGGCCAAAGAAGGTCTCTTGATGAAAAGTTTCATCAACTAAACTGTCGCGTGAGTATTTGTCGTTCCATCTTCAAATATCATTTACAAAGTAATTGCATTCTTTAAGTTATTAATTTCGTGTATCTGTTATATTGCTTACAAGAATTTACTACTTGCAATTGCTTTAGAATGATTTATACAAATTTTCTTATCAATGGACTGATGATGGTCAAGTTAGAGACGCCCTCAACATCCGGAAGGTATGACATACACAAAACTAAATGAATTAAAGTTAATTTCTTATCGTCAATGCATAGAACTTAAACTCAGACTAACATATTCATTCGGTAACAGGGGAGTATCGGAAAATGGGAGAGATGTGCAAGTAATTTGCAATACAAAATGATGGTCATGAGTAGCATACCATATCATAAAAACCTCAGTAGCAAAGGTTACAGATCTCTTATCTACAGGTTCACGATGAATATTAATTGTGTTTACAACAATATTGGAATAACTATGTGAAACTAACAAGTTCTCTAATGTTTTATTGAATTGAGCAGTGGAGATCATGACAAGCTTGTTACCTTTCGATCAACTCAAGCATGGATAAAATCTCTTAACTACTCAATTGTCGATAATTGGCGAGCTTGGACGGTTGACAATCAAGTTGCCGGGTTAGTTCTTGATGAAAGACGTACATTTTAAAATTATCGTACGATATATTAGTCATAAACTGATGTTAAACTCTTTTTTTTTCTTTTTTCGTTGTTCGATTTCAGTTACACGAGAAGTTATTCAAATCAGATGACATTTGCCACAGTGAAGGCAAGAAACTAGTCTCTCAATCTATCTTTTTACTTCTTTTTTTTCTTAGTCTGAAGTTAGAAAGATTGTCAAATAATTGGTGTTAAAATTGCTTTCTTAATTTTACTATTATTTAACAGGGAGCAGGGCATACTGCACCAGAATATAAGCCTCGTGAATGTCTGGCCATGCTCACAAGGTGGATGTCTTACCAGCCCTTGTAATCAACAAATGTATCACTATCACAATTTGTAATAATCAATGTCAAGATTTCATTGTAATCACTCATGAATTCATCCTAATGTGAGTTAAGTTTTATGCCTTGATGAACATTTATAACAAACGCCGCCAATTGTTGAAAACATCCATGTATAAAAAGTCGTTAACGTCATTTTAAGCTCCATATATAATACTCTTGAGTTCATTCGTACCCTATTGTTAGTAAATTATCTCGTATTTATTCTTGTAGTTGATAAAATTTTAGCGTGAAATTGAGTAAATTTCTCGTTTTCAGATTTTTAAATAATAAAAAGTTTAAATTCACCTTTCAACTTTTTAACTGTAATTCTATATTTTCTTTTTATAGAAACTCCGTTAGAGGTTGAGGGCAAAATGAAATTTTGTCATAACGATAAAAAGTCAACCAATAATTGAGTCAAACTAAAAAAGTGAGAGCCAATAGAGGGGCGATTCAATACAATTTTGTGGCCAGTAATTGATTTTTTCAGTACTAAACTTTAAACCAATTCACTAACCAAGTTTTTTCTTCCGCTTTGACTCGATTTATCATTTGGTGCTGGCAGATTAAAAAAGTAAACATACGAACTAGCAGAATTGAACAGCAACAAACTTTTCACTCGTAAGGAAGTGCGTTGGGCTGATCCAATCTTTTAGTCTATACAAAGCCCAGCCCACTTCAAACTACTTCGTAGTTACTGGAAGCTACTGTCACTGCACGCGAACACTCCGCTCTATTTGCTCCTCCGTTGGTTTTCATCGGCGTACGATCTCCGATCTCCGACCTCCGACCTCCGACCTCCGTATAAATCACTTCATAGAACTCCGTTTAAGTTATAAATTCTTAGTAACCAGTAATTAGAAGTGACAAAAATGGTGGAATTTTCCATGGCCAATGCCCAAGCATTTATAGATGAAGATGATGAACTGGATGAAGAGCCAGGTGAAGAGATAGAATCAGCACCACCGCTCAATGTTGGTGAAGAAAGGGAAATTAACTCAAATGGACTTAAGAAGAAGCTTCTTAAGCATGGTCATGGTTGGGAGACCCCTGAATTTGGTGATGAAGTCACCGGTAATTCTGAAATTTAATCGACGCAACAGTTTCAAGATAAATTGATTTGTTTATTTAATCAAAATTAACTTTTCTATCAATACATATCAGCAATTTAATTTTTGGGTGAAATTCTATGTTATTGAATTCCATATCCACTCAAATACCATGAAGGAATATTTGTTTTTGTGTTTATTTGTTTTTAATTGAAATGTTTCTACTTTATTTATTGACTTGCAGTTCATTATGTTGGTATCCTACGTGATGGAACCAAATCTGTTTCCACCAGGGACAAAGGTGAACCTTTTACATTCAAGCTTGGCCAAGGTGAGTTCTTGGTTACTCTTTCACTTATGTTTACTTGAAAAATGAATATGTTACGAGGTTAAGGACACCGCGGATTGATTCGACTTATAAGATTTTGATTAAGTAAGCAAAAATATTATTGAATAAATGTATAAAGAATAATAATTTGAATAAATTAGCGAATGGAACAGTGAAGTCTAAATATCATTGGTTCCGGAGTCAAAGGTCTATATATGTATGATCTTATGAATATTGCCTTAGTTGGTAATGTAATTAGAGAGAGCTCTGAATGCAAGAACATCAATGTAGTGCTTTGTATTGTTGAAAATCCAACCTTTTACAAATGAATAACTCAGCTATTTATAGACAACAAATAGAAATGTAGAATACATCAACATATGAAATCGCTCTGCTTGGACCCTATAGTACGTCGTCCAATAGAAAAGCTCCACCTGGGCATATCATTATGTGCACAACTGTAAATCTGTCGTGATTCGCGGGATCCTGTACGGAATTAGTTGATGCGTCTGTCCTTTCTTTCTCCTCTCATGACTTCGGGCCATAAGTCCTTTATTTCTTCTAACGTGCGTCGGGCCACAAGTCTTTTATTTCTTCTAACGTGCCTTCGGGCCACGGGTCTCTTCCTTCATCGCCAACAACTCCAATGGTTTTGGTAGAAGTGACCGATATTGATAACAACCCCGATTACTCTTGCTTGTGATTCTTCGAAGATCGCTTGCCTCTGGAGTCTTTACTCAGCTCTGTTTTTATCATTATCCTAATATCTTACGTCTTCATCCTATGCGACCCCGTGTTCACAGTAATTTACCCCATACAACTTCCCCTTCGGTCTAGTTACCTTATTACTCCTATTTGGGTGTGCAGTTGATAATTAATAATAATGTTTAAAGTTGCGAAAATGTTTATTTTGCTATAATTGGCCATTTCTCTTACCATTTTTCCTTATAATTTGCTTAAGAGATTGTAGGAAAAAGTAGTTTCTTTTGTTGATACTGGGTTTCTGCATCCATTATTTTGTTTCTATTTATTAAGCTTAATAAGTTTGCTTTTGTTGGTTAGAGAAAGTTGCTGCTGGCTTAGACCGTGGCATTGTCACGATGAGGAAAGGTGAAGGAGCATTGTTCACTTTGCCTTCGGAAACTGCTTTTGGATCGTCAGACTCGGATGCAGTTTCATCGAATAGTGTCGTTCAGTTTGAAGTCGAACTCGTATCATGGATCACAGTGGTGGATGTCTGCAAGGATGGTGGTATTATCAAGAAAATTTTAGAGAAGGGGGAGATGATAGGACCTCCTGGTGACTTGGATGAAGTTCTAGGTACTTGAATATGTTCTGTGTTTAGTTTGTACCTAAAAAGAATTAACTGTCAGGAAACCGAAAGAAAAAGAAATATTGCTAGTGCCAGTATCTGCATTTTATGTGGTCTTACTCGTGATATTGCATTTATCAGTTGTCTATAGATAAGATGTCCTTGATTTTGCAGTGAGGTATGTGGTGAGGCTGCTTGACGGCATCACTGTTGCAAAAACACCTGAACATGGAGTGGAGTTTTATGTCAAAGATGGTATCTTTGTTTTTGTGATTGAGGATCGGCAAACTTGTGCTATCAAGTATCAACTGATAATATGTTCCGTATATTTGACTAACCAACTCTGTTTTCATTTAGGCCATTTTTGTCAAGCATTACCAAAAGCGATCAAAACGATGAGAAAGGGGGAGAAAGTGAATTTACTTATTCAGCCTCAGTGTACGTCTTCCCAACTCATTTTTTGCTAGCATTATTTGGGTTGATAGCTGGGGTTCCTTTTTGGGGGAGGGAGTGGGTATCAGGAGTATAATTCATAGATAATAAAGTAGTCTAGATAAAGAAAGTAGATTATTTGTGAATAGTGGACCTGGCAGCTGTCGCCTACTGTGCTGTTCAGATGGAAAGATAGCTCTGTTTGTATAGTTTTATCATAATGTTAGTTCTTGAATGGCATGTAAAAATTATCACGATATCTGTGTAAGGGAGATGAACTGGGAGTTATTGCCACTTATTGCTATTTTTCACAACAATATGTTGTACAAAAGCGAATTAAGTGTATCAAATGAGAGGAATCCTTATTTCCCTAATGATATATGACGTGTTCCTACAGAAGAAAATGGTAGTAGATAGTTGTAAATTCTGATTCATTTCGAATTTTGCGGAATGCAACTAGAATCTGGGATCTGGTCAAATTTTACCTCTATTAGGTAAGAGCTGGCTGTGAGATCTTAGAAGTGGAGTGCAACTAGAAACTGGGATCTGGTCATATTTTACCTCTATTAGGCTTTCGGTTTTGTTTTTGTCTAATCGCTAATTTAGCTGTTTTAAGGTTAAAGGTGATTTTCTAGTACAGTATTGTCTAGTCACCTTGTTGGTAATGAGCAAGAAAGATACTTCCTTCTTTCCATTTTAATGGAGTCGCCTTAATTATTATGTTTGGAAGTGTTCTATGTAATGTATTCAAAGGTGCGGACTTTTGTCATCAATATTTCTTATCATAAATCTGTCAGATGGTCAGAGTTTCAGATAGTACAGTATGAAATAATTCTGGGAATTTTAGACATTTAATTCATGAGAAAAATTAGTTCACATTCACAAATTTAATGTTTTAGTCCTATATGACATACCTTTTGTTAGTTCAAACATTCATAATGTGTGTGCTCACTTTGACAAAAGGTCTGCTGACCACATTACATGGGTGGAGTAGACATGAATAAAGATTTTATACCAGACATGCTCTTCAACTAAAGTAGAAGCACATTAAACTACACTGTGGCTCTGTTCAATATCTATTCTTACTAGATGTTGTCATCCTAACTCCCGAGGCATAATATCTTCTACTGACTTATTTAGCTGAAAGTTTGCACAACGTTAAGCTTTTCTGTGGGTACTACTGTGTGATCATCTCATCTAAAAAATTATAGAGAAAACATACTTTTATGTCTTCAACAATCCCCTCTCGCGTGCGGGCATGATATTCGTTTTTTATGGGCCAAACACGTGGAAATTCTTTTCTATAATGGGTACAGAGAGACTTGAATGATCTTTTCAGCTCTGATATCATGTGACAATTTAATCTAAAAGCTTAAACTTTTATTTGTTTAATTATGCCTTCAACAATTAAAATATACGTATTATGTATGTATGTATCTTGTCCCATGTCACAAAGACTTATGCTGGTACAGAGGAACTGGAAAACCAATATAAACATAGTTTGCTTCCTCAACATATGGAATTTTCATGTTGTTCCTCTGAAAGTGCCATGTTAAATGCAAGAAAACTGCGAGGGAAATTACGCTGAAGAACTCATGCAATCATTTTAAGTTGGTGTGCATCTTCCTCACTTTTATGATAGCAAGATATGCTTCAGGAATGGTCGCCCATCCTTCCTTATCAGCCTGAAAAATTCCAACAGTTATTTTCACTCTTAAAATTTTCTTTACCCCATCATCTTTGCAGATGCCTCTGTTGACAGGGATAAGGACTCTGAAAGTGGCGTCCCTTCAATTCCTCCAAGTTCTATTCTGAGTATTGATCTTGAACTAGTTTCTTTCAAGCCGGTAATAAATGTTACTGGTGATTTGGGAGTTTTAAAGAAGATTCTAAAAGAGGGAGAAGGCACTCTTACTGCAGATGAAGGTGCTGCTGTGACTAGTAAGTATTTAGAATTATGTGCTTGTTACCTTCTTGCCCTTGAGGAAATTAAATACAGATAGTTGATATTATGTTAACCATATATTTTTTTTGCGGGATGGAGTGTGAATAACGATGCATGTATTAGGCATATAAGAGAACCTAAATTAACAAAAATACCCTTAAGTTCAAACAACCTGTATTAGTTTAGTCAATACAACTAAAAGCCTTATATTAATAAAAATTATGATAGTATCATATTAGTAAGAAATCTAAATAATTTTGGTTTATTGTTTTTAAAACTATAACTTATGCATGTATACTAATTGGTAAAGGTAATCCTTGACTTTGATATCATAATCCCTGCCTAACAATCAAAGTATTATTGTTCATCGTCTTGCAAGCCAATAATTATAATCTCTCCATAACTCGTCCGTGAACTAGACGTCGCTTTAATGTAAAACAGAGACTGTACACAAATATGTTGCGGGGAAACCTCATATTGATGTTAAAAATAGAAAGCTGTCCTACTAAATTAATAATTAGTTAAACTTCTATAAAAGTTAGAAAAAACACTGAAAAATTGATGGTTGCTACGGCCTGACCTAAAAAATTAATAAAGTGAAGACAATATTCTAAAAATTGGTTAAAGTTTGGAGGCCAAATCCTAGTTAACTGGTAATTAAGTAACGGCAGCAAGCCAGCAACAGTTCCCTCAATAGCCACAAAGACAAAATAGCTTAACCTACTTGAAATGAAAGTGGATTAATGTATCATGAAGAAGACTAAATAGATTATAGATGGATGTTAGCGGTACTCCTAATACTACTCTTTTCACTTTTCATCAAACGTCATATTGCATCTTTCGTCATCCTAGGAAAGGGGACTGCAAATATGGAAATGTTACCTTACTCTTGCTCAGTGAAAGGCACACATGTGTGCTCTATTTTGGGAAGCATAACTGCAGAATTAGCTTAAAGCTGGGTCCAGTTTGAGAATTGGTAATGGGATTCAGCTCGAGTATGGGGAATTTACTAACTACTTGGTTTTTGTTTCAAATCTCCAGTTAGGTATACAGCTAAGCTTGTGGACGGCACTTTGCTTGAGAAAAGAGGCTTTGATGGAGA
This sequence comes from Solanum etuberosum, assembly GCA_029582245.1. Lineage (NCBI taxonomy): Eukaryota > Viridiplantae > Streptophyta > Magnoliopsida > Solanales > Solanaceae > Solanum > Solanum etuberosum. The sequence continues at coordinate 8,275 of JAJONR010006859.1, read as the reverse complement.
GGACGCACTGAAGTTTATAACTGATGAAGGTCGGTACATTAGAACAAATTTAAAGTTTACTTATGGCTTATAATTAAGCATCTGATATATTTATTCCCATTATCCTCCCTGAAATCACAAGGTAATAAGGTTTGTTATGTTAAATTGAGGTTTTTGTGGTACGTCCTTGATCTTTTGTCTTGAATTAAAAGTTATATCAGGTGCATTTCTTGCATGGCTTTCTTTTGAAAGCTCAAACTCTTTAGATTTTGTGTAATGTGAATTAACTATATGAAAGAAACCCTGCATATATGCCAAGTCTTCAGTGATGCTTCTGTACTTGTTGAACTTTATGCGTACGAACCTTGCCTTGCTATGATTATGTTGTACTGTTTTGCATGCAGAACAAGTCGTTGCTGGACTGGACCAAGCTGTTACTACAATGAAGAAGGGCGAACATGCAATAGTGATAGTTAAACCTGACTATGGGTTTGGAAATACTGAAGTGAAGCGGGATCTTGCTATGGTTCCTCCATGCTCAACCATAATTTTTGAAGTTGAGATGTTGGAGTTCACAAAGGTAATTTCTGATGGAAGTCTGTAATCTGCTAAGACTTATTTGGTTTAGCCGCTTAATACATATGGTTCAGCAAATGTAGGGTTAGAACTCATATGCGATGTGTAAATGACCCAAACAAGTGGCCCAAAGTTCTGATTGGCAAACGTAGTTAATTTTCTAGGATTTAACATATGAAGAAACCTGAACACTTCCCAATAGGTTAATGGATGTAATTGCTTGGACTGACTGATTAAGTTGTAAATATATTGCTGTGCTTTTTTTTTTTTTTTTTTTTTTTTGACAAGATTTAGTTATATATTATCTTATAAGTAGCCCCGAAGAATTTTGAGACTTGTGAGAATTTACTGGCACGTACTATGAAACTAAATCGACACTAACGATACTTCTCCGGAACATCTATAAAGTCTCCTCTCTTCATAGAAAGAAAAGTCCTCTCTTGTTTGTTATATCTTGTGTAAATCAGGTTGATTTGATGCTTATGTTTTCTGTAGTAAAGATTTTCTAGTTTGGAATTATGTTATTAGATGTATTGTCCATGCCTTCTCTTCAAGTTTCAGTAATTTGATTTCACCGAACCAAAAGAAAAAGTTCCAGTAATTTGATTTATATAATAACCGGTGTTCGGATTTTCAAGTCTCAACCCCTATCGACTAATCCTTTCCTATTAACTGCTCTAGTTTGAATTTCAGGTCAAATTTAACAAGTTATTTTAATTTGTAGCCTTTCGTAACTAAAACTCTGAATATGGTAATCTTCACTCTAGTGTTTGGTAATTTGGATTATCAAGTGAAAGTAGGACACTTTAATTGGGATGGATGGGGGTGCTTAATTGCTTATTCTAGTGAAATTAGACACCTTAGTTGGGTTGGACGGAGTGCTTATTTTAGTGAAGTTGATAATCTCTTAATGGGAAAAATTTTGATGCTGCACAAGACCATTTTACTGAATTTCTCTCTTATTTATTTTGGGTTGATACATACAAATTTCTCAAAATTCTAACTCTCTCCTTTTGGGAACTAGGAAAAAGATCCTAGGGAAATGAATAAGCATGAGAGAATCCAAATGGCCCAGAGGAAAAAAGAAGAAGGCAACTTGCTCTTCAAAACCGGAAAGTATCAAAGAGCAATGAAGAAATATGAGAAGGTATCTCAGTGAATTGGTCATCAATGTTAAGAATGTGCAACTTTTGTTAGATACTCTATAATTTTCATGCTTTTTCTCGTTTGGATTTTTTTTTCCGTTCAGGCTACTGATTGTATTAATGAAGATGAACATTTTGAGGATGATGATCAAAAGATAGTTAAATCATTGAGAGTGTCATGCTGGTTGAATGGTGCTGCAGCATGTCTCAAACGGAATTATTTCCAGGAAGCAATCAAGCAATGTTCCAAGGTAAAGTACATACATAACAAGATAATCAATTGAACAATACAATTTTCATGTAATTTGGATGGATAGGCATGCTTTATTGTGACAAAAACAGAGTCATATCAGTGCATACTGTATCAGCTGATTAAAGGCATTCTTCCTTTTCTTGTTATTGAATTGGCAATCTGTCTTTTCAAAGCACGGCCTAATTTCATCCTTATCCTTTCCCATCGGTCATAGGTCTTAGAAGTTGAGTCCTGCAATGTGAAAGCATTATATAGGAGAGCACAAGCATTTATGGAAACAGCTGATCTGCACTTGGCGGAATTGGATATCAAGATGGCACTAGAAATAGATCCACAAAACAGGTAATGCAACTCATGACTTTAATATTGATGGAGAATTCTTTTGATCGTTATAAATCAAGGAGTTTCTGCGGCTCAGGGAGGTGAAACTGATACAGAAGAACCTAAAACAACTCCAAGCAGAGAGCAACAAGAGAGACGCAAAGCTCTATACAACAATGTTTGCACGCTTGTCAAATGAGAACTCTTTGGCAGCAAAGGTTTGTTTCATGATTTCTAACTATTCGTAGTTTGAGAACGAAAAGATGGGAGAGGAGGATATCTTTTTTAAAGATTAAGTTATATGCAAGAAACTGAAGAAGTGTAGAAGTTTTAAGAATGCTTAATGATTCGTTCTCTACTTATATGATTTTGTCTCATTTCTTCTCAAATAAAATATCTTAATCCTCTGATCTGGCTTAAGAGAAGTTGTATTACATCGAGGAAATTAGATTCTAGAATCAATCGAGAAAATATACATGGTATCTACAGGCTAATTATATCCCAACGTTCTTCCAATTTTGCAGAGATTAAAAGTTGAAGAAACGGAGAGCAAGAATGAAGAAAATGTTGGTGAAATCAACATTCACTGACATTTGATTGGAAGTTGAATCTAGATGAAGAATTGTACTTGTATACATATTTTCTAAAGCTAACAGAGTTTTGAGCCAGGAGTTTATAGGAAACAACCTCTTTACCCCACTTACCCCGCAAAGGTAGGGGTAAGGTCTGCGTACACCCCACCCTTTCTAGGCCCCACTTGTTTCGGGAATACATTGGGTATGTTGTTGTTAACACCGAGCATGTATAGACAAGGTAATAGAGAAAGGCCTTCCATCACAGAAACCACACTTGTACCTCTGGAAATACGTGGTTTCAGTTCTATTTTAAACGTAAAAAATTGGCACCTTCTGGTTGTATAATTCATTTGGATGGTAGTTTGAACTTTATTTTTCAGTTGTCCCTATCAAATTTGAGATATTCCCCTGCATTTCTGCTGGCTTTGCTTATTGTGTTCCATCTACTAATACTGGGATGATTTTAGTTGCAAGAAAAAATATACTAACTCATTGAAATTTGGACAAAATTACACTAAAGTCTCATCATTATAACTCAAAATCTTACAAAACTTTTATTTTACCACTAAGGTTGGTAACAAGCCAAAAACAGTTCTCACTGGAGGCAATGCCAACAACATAAATTTAGAACTCTACAACTGAATAGTAAGTATAGTAAACTCTACTACAGAAGCAGTCACAAGTAAAGTTAGTGAGTCGTGTAATAGGTGATCGATCACGTGGCATTCTGGGAGGCACTTGAGTCAGCCATTGACGCCCATCTGCGTCTTTGGCCCCATCCGATTTTTGGCTTAAATTTTTCTTCGTGCTATCAGAAAATGAGATTTTTGCACAAAATTCGAATTTGATGTTCACTGCAGAGCGTAGTTCTTGTTGCAACTTTCATGTAGAATATATTTCGTGTCTGATATAATTCTCAAAGCTTTTTATTTCCAAAAGGAGTAGGTAGCGAGATAGATTTAAATATTCTTATATTATTTTATTTTCAATTTTTCACCAATCATCTTAGAAAGAGACAACACTCTGGTGGGCACCATGTGCAGCTATTTTATGTCATTCCAGAAATAGCCATCGTTTTGTTTTGTTTTTTTTTAAATTTATATCTATAGACATTTTTAAAAATATTCTTTTACTTAATTAATTGAACTTAAATTTACTCTCGATCCGCCACATAGCATATCAAGACTCTATAAAAAGCTGAAAGATATATTGAAAATACCCTTAAACTTTAACGAGAATTTAAGAGTGTATTTCTTACGTTCCTACAAGATGCTTCAGTAGAGGGATGTTTTTGTCTTTTCAAAAACACTTCATGAAAATTGTGTTTGCTGCCATAACAGTATAAGATGCCCCTCCATTATTTTAAATTTTCTTCAAAAATTAAAGCATCAATGGCGAAATCGAAATATTCCCTAATTAGCTCCAATGTGTTTCTTCATCTTCTTCTTCTTGCTCTGCTATTAGTGATACAAATAAGCCCCCTGCAAGTACAAGCTGCTGCAACTGTTAAATTTCTTCCTGGATTTGACGGTCCTCTTCCTTTTCATCTCGAAACTGGGTTAGTTTCTTTCTTTCTTTTTACTAATTTAACAATTGTATAGCTTAGAGCAAGTTTCATGATTGGGTCAAATTTGGGCGGATCAAAACTCAATCCAATTAAAATTTGCTCGTGTCAAAACGGGTAACAACTCTACTAGAGTGTAGAGTTTGAATCCCAACTTTATATCTCACATTACTAGCAAAGACGATAGATCTAACAATTTCTTCCACAGTTTACTGATTGCAAAAAAAATGGCATCTAGCTCAGCAAATCTAGAGAAACAGTTAATTATGATTCACTGTGGACCTTAAGAGCACGTGAACACGTGGTCTCTGTCAAATTAGATATAGATATTTTCTGTACTATATATTTTTTAAAATTGATATAATATTATGGACACTCATATTACGAAAGGCTAAATAATGCACTTTGACTATTAAGTTATTTATTATTCTGACTATGGTGAATATATTCAATTATAAAAAAATATAGGAGTATTAATTTGCAATAATATCTAAAACAGTGCAAGTAATCTAGATTGTCCGTATAAATATAGGCTATTTTTTTACCGTATTTTATTTTTAACATTTCATATTTGTTAGTAGTATTTTTACAAGTTATAAAAATATCACTTCTATTTTTTTAAACTTTGTGCCAAATTAAATTAAAATGTCTTACTAATTAAAACTTTTAAAAAGGTTAAGTTGACATAATTAGAACTAAATATTTACATGATTCAGGTATGTAGGTGTGGGTAAAGAAGAGACACATCAGCTATTTTATTATTTTATTAAATCAGAATCAGACCCTGGAAATGATCCTCTTATATTGTGGCTCACTGGAGGACCTGGTTGCTCTTCTTTCAATGGAGTTGTCTATGAAATTGGTAAGTATAGTGGCGAATTTAAATTTTACCGGTTCAATCTTTAAGATTCTTAGTATGTTACAACTTAAAAAAAAAAAAAAAAGTGTTTAAGATTCTTAGTAGTTATGGGTTCATATTTACTGTTTATTGCAATTTTCATGAATTTTATATATAAATTTATATTTTGTATTAAAATAATTAATTCAGATGAATCTGATACTAGTATTTTGTATCCGCCTATCTTTATCATAAAGAATTTTCTGTAGTTATCTTATAAGTGAACTTTTTACACTGTCAATGCATATAAACTAAATTCTTTTGAGATTTATTAATGTTGGGAAAAAGGCTCAAATATGCGATCGAACTTTATGAAAAGGCTCATCTATGCTATCCGTTAAAAGTTTGGCTCATCTATGTCATTTCCGTTTGAGAAAAGGCTCATTCATGCCATTATTTAGTTAGCTGAAAAAAATTCAGATTTTGCAAAACCATTTTTTCACACATGGTTAATTATGATTCGGCCACGTCATTAATTAAATCATTTTATAAAAAGGAAAAGACTCAAATATGCCATTGAACTTTGAGAAAAAACTCATCTATGCCATCTAGTTAAAAGTTTGGTTCATCTATGCCATTTCTAGTTAACAAATGATGACATGGATGAACTTTTTCTCAAACAAAAATGACATAAATGAGTCAAACTTTAAGTAAGCCTTTTCTCAAAATTTCATGGCATATTTGAACCTTTTCCTATTAATGTTTGATACTAGCATTTCCTTTGATGCAATTTATATGATTATTGCTAATAATTTTACTTAAGATTGTTGATTAATGTTGCATGAATTTTTGTGCGTAAATCCTAATAATTCAGGGCCATTATATTACAAACAAAAAAAGTATAATGGGAGTCTACCAACACTTGGAGTGACTCCAAACTCATGGACCAAGGTAATTACTCCAACAACATATACTAATTACATATGTCTTTAATAGTTTAAGGTAAGTTTGAATTATATTTAATTGTTGTAATATTTTCTAAATTATTAGGTTGCAAACATAATTTTCTTAGAGCAACCTGTAAATACTGGATTTTCTTATGCAACAACACCAGAAGCAATGCATGTCATTGATGTTGATGCATGTAAGCATGTCTATGAATTTCTACTTAAGGTATGTATATTTGATACAACTTGCTCTCCTCTCGACTCTCGCTTGTTGGTTGTTAATCCGCGTTATCTTGAGAGAACAAATCAACTAGTACTATAATTCCGAGTCACCTATTTAGTATGTGAGTGAGCTCGTCCTAATTGTTTCTAATCATAATTGCAGTGGCTCGTTGATCATCCAGAATTCAGTTCAAATAATTTTTATTTGGGTGGAGATTCATATTCTGGTATCGTTCTTCCACGTGTTGTCCAACTGATATCAGATGGTAATTATAACTACTAATCAACTTCATATAATTAATCATAATTTTATGTATCTAATTACAGAGTTTTCAAGTTATTTTACTGTTTATTAGTAGCATTGTTTATCTAATTACTTAAGAGTTGCATGATCTTAATTGTAGGAATTGAAGCAGGCAACAAGCCTTTGATTAACCTTAAGGTTTCTAATTATGTTCATTCTTTTCTTGATCTTTTTTTTTTATTATTATTAGTAGTAGTGTAATTAATAGCTTAATCTAATCTCAGTTGTTTTGGTTAATTCCAGGGTTATTTACTCGGAAACCCTTTAACATTTCCTGAAGAAAAAAATTTTGTGATTCCATTTCTTCTTGGCATGGCAATCATTCCTAATGAACTTTATCAGGTAATATAGAGGGCGGTTCGAAAAAATAAGTGGTTTTGAGTAGTAATAGATATCGGATTTTAATTAATATTTTCTTCGAGAAATCTTAGTACCTATATTCGTTGGCTACATGAACTTTCACCTTACTAGTGAGTGTTCGATTCTCTACCTTGTAATCCTCTCTTATTTCCTTACCCACAATTCTTTTATTATTTTATTTTTTTATAAAAAAAAAAGTAATTTTTCAGAAGTTGAAAAAGTAGTTTCTTCCCGTCCCTGTGAACACTTTTTAAAAGTTTGACAAAACATACAAAATTGATGTTATGTTACAAACAAAAGTACTTTTCAAATTGATTAGTATTATATGAAAGTTCTTTTCTGGAAAGCACGTATGACAAAAAGTAATTTTTAAAATAAATAAATTTTGAAAGTTTGGTTAAACATATTTTTTTCCATAACAGTCAATGGTGCAAAATTGCAAAGGAGAATACAGAGAGGAGTTTGCTCCCACTAATGCTCAATGCACCCAAGATCTAGATATTGTGGATGAGGTTAATATTTTCTTAAATACAATTATTATTATTAAGATTTCCTTAATTAATTGGTTAGTAGTAATTAATTTGTTAAATTTGCAAATTTTGTAGTTGTTGAACAATATTAATGATCAACATGTTTTAGAACCCTTGTGTGGATCAGAAACTGAATTGAAAAGCCCATTTCCATCTATATTTAGAGGGAGAAGAAGATCTCTTCAAGAGAATGCCATCTCACCCAGCTGTTATGGAAAGCTTGTAAGTATATCTAGGGTAAAAATTTACTCGAATTCGTTCTGTATTTACATCAAATCTATTAATTAAGTAATAAAATTAAGTGAATAAGTTAAAATTTCTTAAAATTATTTGATTTTGTGAGTTTTATATTTAAATCATCTGGTGTTCTTGTTATCTCCTGGAATGTAACCCCCTTTAGATTAAAATCTCTCCTAATGAAATCTATGTATGGTAAAATGTTTGTGATAACTTGAAAGACGTGTGACGGTGTGAGAAATGAAGAAAGTCTTGACAATGAGTTCATGATAGGTCAGATAGTTTTGTGAACATCTTTTAGTTTAGGTATAAAACTTGAAAAAAAATTATTGTTTAGGGGGTAGAGGTGTGTGTGGTAGTTGTGGGGGGGGGGGGGGATTACGTGTACTACCACTTGTGTGTGGTAGTTGTGGGGGGGGGGGGG
>JAJONR010006858.1:0-23258 GCA_029582245.1 Solanum etuberosum | reverse complement strand
TACAAATGAGCAAATGAGCTCCTTTTATAGAAGAAATTTACAACCAATGATGTCACCAATGACATCATGAAAATACTTGAGTTTCAAACTTTGCAACTTATGTAGTTATCTTGGTAAGATTTAGTTGGTATGTAGTTGTACCAAATCAAGACTTTAATAAAAATGAGGCTGGAACCCCACAAATTGTTTATCATACTGGTTATTCTTATATTCTTGTGATTACTATTTTGATGCTTGATCACCATTAGAATAAATTTATTGTCTTCTTTTGAACTCGGGAGAGGAATATAGGGATAGAACGTGGAATATAAGGAGCATGATCTTTTCTTGCATGTCACTTGAATTGATTTGTGTCTAGGATAGGGATATACCTAGGTGCCTTGCTTGGCTCAAATACGGGAAGACAACTTAATGCTCCATAGTTGGTTCAGTCTATCCCCGCTCAACGATGTAGTTAGGCTGTCAATTGTGGTAGACGGTTAGAGGTCGGGAGATCATGACTATATTAGCAACCCCGTGAATCAATAACTAGATAATCAAATAAGTTGATGAAATTGATGTTAAACATGATTGCTAGTTAAATCATAATCCTAGATCGATTCATTCATTGATTGTGTAAACATCTATCTTTTCTTAGTTAATTGTTTTTTTAGTTATTTTATCTTTATTTTTAGTTTAGCTAATATATATTCATCTTTGAAATCCTCCCTTAAATAAATAATTAGAATTAATATTATTTAGTAAGAATAATTAATCAACAAGTCCTTTGGGTTCGATAATCCGGCTCTTTTAGGGCCACTATATTACTTGCGCGACCACGTACACTTGCGTATGCAATTGGAAACAACAACCTGCCTCCTCCCAGCTCTCTCTTAAGTGCTTCTGAACCTTTCATATTCATAATCCACGAAATGCCTTTGAGATTTAAGAATATTCTCCAAAGTTGTCTTGTGTTCTTGCAATGTAGGAATAGATGATTAACAGTCTGCCTTTTCACCGCAAAAGAAACATCTGGAACATAATGGGATCCAAGGACTGCTCCCTTAGCTAGTAGCCACACAGAAAGCAAGCTACTTTGTGTGGTATTTTTGTTTTCCAAATGAGCTTCCTATATGAACCTTTGTTTGTGTGTTTGTGCTCGACTCACTAGTTAAGATTGTGCATATACATATTTATCACTGCACACTAGATTTAATTCATCAAAAGACAAAAAATTATTGTATTGTATCTGAATCTTGAGAAAAAATTGAGCCTCACGCCATAGAAAGAGTTGTAAAGATCAGCTCTGATTTTTGTAAAACATGAATAATGGTGAAAGCTTCCAATTAGATAAGAAATCTCATGCCACCATTTCATTCTTATCATTTCGTGACACATGCTCAGTCTTAGTCTTTGTATGGACACCTTCTTTCCACTTTCACTTCTTTATATTTGTGTTGCTCTGTATACTGCTACTTTGCTGCTAAGTTTGGGGTTTCTCTTACATTTCTCACTAATACTTCTCTAAGAAGAACTAGATGTATCTGAGAGTGTTGTCATTTCATATATTTGCTGGGATTTAGCTTAGTTCAATTTATCCTTCAAGGCTCATTCGTTCATCGTTTTACTACTGAATTTTGAGTCCTTTCCCGATTTTCTTATGGCTATACTAGAAGTTTCTGGACAGTTTCATTTTTTTTTCATTTACATCTCTGAAATTGTTATGCTTATCTAATTTAGAAACCAAATAAGTTTCCTATTTTATTTATGAATAGGTTGTTATAACTCAATTCAGGTCACCAAGTCAAGAGTCAAAAGGATACTATGCTTTGACGACTTTAAAATAGGATCTGATACAGATTTTGGTATTAGGAGATAACGACATGCCCAAAGTAGCTGAAAGCTGATTAATCGGAAACAGGTATCCTCCATTATCTTGAAAGTTAGTTGCTGCTATTGATTGTAAAGAGAGTTGGTTCAATTAAAATATATTTATTGATCTTTCAAGTGTAAATTACATAGTTGTATTTAAGGTGGTTTTGATCTTTCTTTTTTTCAAGCACCCAATTTGACCTAAGAAAATGCATTTTTATACCTCTTCTTGCTGAATAAGGAGAAATACCCGAAAATGAGAAGTCATATGAGGGTCTGTCAACAAAGCAGCAAAACGATAAAGAAAGAAATGATCAAATTACATTATATTATCACTTACTATTCTCTCCAATTCTTGAATCAGATTTGGAGAAATTGCCTTAATTGGGTTTTATGATGCAACAACTCTCAGTCAGTTCAATGCGTCTACACGTGATAATGAGTGATCAAATGGGTGAATTTGTTGATCTCTAAAACCAACTCCGCAAGAATGTTGGAAAGAAATGAAAACCTTCTTAGTGTTTGAGAAATATGTCAAAACAAGGAAGTCATATTTGTTGCTTCGAATAATTCACCGCTTTTTTTTTTATTTGTTTCTGAAGTGAAGATTGAAAAGCGGTGATAGTTCTGAGTTTCTTACATGAAATATCACCATCCATTCATGTAGAGAAGTGAACTGTTGATGGTTGACGTGTGTTTTGACAGATAGTTGGTGATAGTTCATAGTTTAGGGATGAAACTCAAATACCGAATATTATTTTAGGTGTGTTTTTGACACATTGACTTTTTGTTTCTTATTTCTTTTGCACAATGATTTTTTGGTTATTCCCTGTTAATGAAATAGATAATGTACATGAACTTGTAGAAATTTTATTGTGAATTATAAACACTTCCAAACTAATTTTGGCTTCTCCAGGAGGTGACGAATATATATATGAAAAAGAAAAGTTAGTGTATTACTCATATTGAATGACATTATCAATGTTATTATGCATTTATATTTGTTTTTCACAACTATATATCAAGTAAAAATGATCTTTTGCTAGATGAAGAAATTGTTGAAAGAGGTAGCAGTGTGGGGAATTATAATGAAGAAACCATGGAAGGACATGATGAATATAGTGATAAACCTTTTGTTGTAGATAGGGAATTTGTTGAATGACATGGTGAATATAGTGATAGGCCTTCTGTTGTGGATGAGCTAGCTACGAGACATCTATGGATGAGTCTGATAAAGACATTTCCCTTTCCGGAACTAGAGTTGTACTATGAGTTTCAGGTGCCTTTAGAATTCCAAATGCTCTGGTGTTGGACATGTTAGATAGTGCTCCAAAAGTTAGAATCTCCGATATTTCGGATTATGAATCAGTGTCTGAGAATGTGATACAATCTGGGATGGCAGAGGACCTATTTACATTAAAATGTTGAGATGGTTTCAGGTTCCGACAGTAAAGAAGAGGATAAAGTTGGAATTGACACTGTTCAGAATTTCATAACGGAGCGAGGTGAGGCCAATGATACTTTAGAAGGAGGAAAAGTTGTGTATCAGGTTGCAAGTAAAGAATACTTTGTTGGGACAAGAATTGGAAGATGGTGAAAAGCGTTTAGCAGAAGAAAGTCGAATTCATGATAGAAATGCACATTCGTCTCATGATGTTGAGCCTTCTGATAATGTTTACACCAGCCCGTATCAAAATTTGGAGCTTGATGAATTGAAATTCACTTCTGGGGACAGTCAGAAATGAGACGATATTTATCAAGGAAGTGAATGTCAGGATACAACTACTAGAACTGAAACTGAATCTTATCATAAATCCATGAAGAATAGTGAAGTTGAGAGCTTCAATGATAGGATGTAAATGCACTTTTGAGAATTCTCCCTTTCTTTCTTACTTTTTGATTATTTTGTTTGGGTGCATGTTATTTGGGTTGTGTCATCTATTTTATTAATGACTTGATGGTGGTGTGTATAGTTTGCAGATGTTTGAGTGAATAGACTTTATTATTTATGGAGAGCAGACCTACTATGTTGTTGGGCCCGTGTTTAGCACGAGCCATGCCCTTCTAGTATATATATATATATATATATAGCAGAAAAGTCAACTACTAGTTAAAGATATATAAAGCTTAAAGTCTAGCAGTCGAGGTGAAAAATATACTACAAATTGTTTTCAGAAAATTATTATCTTTAAAATGGGATGAATTCATGAAAACCTAAAAATCATAAAGCTAGTGCAATTGAAATCTCATGATATTCTAGTAAAAAAGGACAAACACCAATAAATAAATTCAAATGTATCTCAAAAACTAAATAAAAGAATAGGTAAGGCTCATAGTAATCCATCCAAAAAAAAGAAAGAATTAAAATCAATCAATGGTGATTTTGGACAATTAACTAGTGACAAATTGATCATTTTAGTTGAGTTACAATGTGCTCACCACTCACCATAACACTTCATGAGTTCTTTATTAATGATAAATGTCGTTACGTCTTGTTAACATAAACAATATAATTAAATACAAACTCTACTTTAATTTCAAGATTCCTATATGCTTTGTCAAATTTTAAATTCAAATCTACTATTAAAGGTTATGATACATCTTTAGTAGAATGCATTGAGGCATCATTATGTTAAATATAATAGATGTAGTAAAAACTTGTTTTTCTAGTGCACATCAAGGATATGATTTAAAATAAATGCTTATACAATCAAGACTTACTATTAGAGGACAAAACATTATATTTAGTGTTCTAAGCTATATGAAAGGTTCTTTTTCTAGTGCTTATAAACATTAGTGATTTGAAATAGAGACATGCTTATACATATTACAATAAAATAAAAATACACATCATATTATAGTTGGTAGAAATCTTACTAATTTAAAAGATTAAACTTGTAATAAGTTCACTTGAAGGTGGTGGTAGTTATGAAGGTCAATCAAAGAGTACATTTCAGACGTATTGAAAAATAAGGAAAAAAAAATACAATACCATACTAATATTCCATGAAAAAGAACCATCCTATGTAGGACATATCGATACAATCAGTTTAAGAAAGAAAAAAAAACTATTGAATAAATGGAAAAATATTTGAAAGTCAAGATGTGAATGAGTAATTTTGACTTGAGATTGACATGCAAGTTAGCTTCTATTCATGCTACATTGTCTGAGGTTAGAAAAATCCAAATGTTGTGTTTTAATGTTTTTATAACTGGACATGATTATGCATTAAATTTTTAAGGATTTATTAGCAATTGATATTTCACAAGTTTTATTCTAGAATTACAAGCTCGGATGTTCAGTGTTTTAAAGACATACTCTATCACTGATTTTCCTGACCAATGAAGGGAAGAGGCACAAGAGTGTCCTGCAATACAATTATTAGATGTTAGAGTGACAGGGTTATTTAGCTTTAAAGTTCAAAATATTTTCCAATTTACTGAAAAGATCTAAAAAGTATTCTCTAAAAATCATTGTCACCATAAAACATAAAATTCTTCATGCATTGAAACAAGATTTTATTTTATTTTTTAAATACGGTTCAATTTTATATTTTTTGGTACAATCGATTGAGTATTATTTAAATTGAAGTACATATAGTGCTATATGGATCAAAGTTTGTTTTTAGTTAATTTGTGTTGTTGATTGAATGAACTAAGAGAAGAAAACACAGCTTGAAGCAATGGAAGCACCTATCCAAACATCTTTTCATGTTGCGAAGAAGATTTAATAAATTTTGAAGAATTTTTTTATGAATAATAAGTTGTCATTGATAATTGTCTCAAATTGATTTAAAGGTGTATGTGAGTTGCTTCAATGGTGTTGCTGGAAAAGTAGCGTGAAAATAATGACGAAGAAAGCGTGAAAGAATCTTTTTTAATTTTTGGTAAACCAAGTAAGAATTCTAGACAAACTTGTATAATTAATTTAACGTCCAAGTTATCATATAATACTCTTTTTATTATTTTTATTTAAATATTAACAATATGTGAATATATTAAGAGGGATAAAATAAATATTTCTAAAAATGAGGTGATCGTGTAGTTTTCTTGTCCACCGTCAGTGAATAGTAGTTAATCTCAAAAGAATAACATATATTAAATCCATACTAGCATGAAATAACTTAAATTAAATCCACTTACATAATTTGAAACTAAGGAAGCAAAAACATTCTCATGAGGAGAAAAGGTAGAAAATTATTTTTTTGGAAAATAGAGAGATGAAAAACTCCTTTAATTCAACTTAATTGCTTCTCTTATTTTACTCTCTTTTACTTTTTCATTCTATATCAAAACAAAAAAAACAAATTTTTAAGTAAATACTCTTCATTTTTATAAACTAACCAAAAATAAATTTTAACCAACTTCATTTCTCTTAATACTTTTTACTTTATCTTTTACTAATATCTATCCTTCAATTTTCACCTCTAGTTTCTTAAGGCAATGGATATACTTGAATAGTTAGAAAATTTCATGTTCCATAAAAATTAGAGGCTTATATATAAATGAATTCAACACAAAATAAATTTCTTCCCAAAAAATTTCCACCATTTTCTCTCTTCTTTTTTCTATCTTCTTTCACAATGGCAAAACAAAGGGAGGTATGTTATACATACATTAAGTGATTTTTTTAAAGAAAATCTTTTTTGTTATCTTGAAGATTGTTATTTTTCTTGGGTAAATTCTCACATATTTGTTTCTGCTTTTCCTTTTCTTTTAAAAATTGTTTTTAAGTTTTTTTTTTCTAATGTAAAACAAGAGAAAAAGTAAATGTTATTTTTTTTTTTGACATAAATGATCATGAATATAAAGTGGTTCATCTATCTTTATTAGTTAATGATTTTGTTTCTTTTATAATTTTGTTTCTCCTTCTGTATTTTGGGTTTGTGGCCTTCAAGAACAATGATTTCTAGGGAATAAAAAGAAAAAAAAAAGTCCTTTACATCAAAATCCATTTGATTATGTGAATTTCACATTGCTAACTATCTTTTATTGGTTGAATTCTACATTTTTCTTCTTTTTCTTTTAAAACAAAAAACTATGATTCCCATGATCATTCATGACATTCTTTTCGTATCATAGATACTGAATAACTCGTATAGTCATCATTTCACTAATTAAAGTTTATTTTTCTATATAGAGAAATGGATCGCCGTCTGTACCTCAGTTTGGAGCATGGCATCACAAGACCGCGGACGATCTTAATTTTTCCATGGTATTCTCCCAAGCTCGTGCAAACAAGAAGCAGAATAGACACAACATAGCACACCACAGCCCAGGAAATGAACAAGAAATGCTTGGCAAGCACCAAGATGTCTCACCCAGGGTAGAAATATACTTTTTTCCTTCTTCTAACATTAGGATAATTCATTTGCATATATACACATATATCCTCACTTTAATATATCATGAGAGACTTTACCAGAGGTAATGGTTCGAGCCTTGGTAATGGAGTTCTCCTTGTTGGGAGCGCTAAAATCCTCCATAATGAACTTTTTACAGTGAGAATCCGGATTAGACTGGCCAATGGGCTAAGAATACAAGATGATTGACTCTCAAGACAAACATTCCTTTAGTTATACAATGGAAACTTCTCTTTGGTAGGGAACACTAAAACCCTCCATAATGAACTTTTTACGGTGAAAATCCAGATTAGACTGGGCAATGGGTTAAGAATACAGGATGATTAAACAAAAACAAAAAATGAGACTCGAGACGAACCTTCCTGTAGTGATAGATTGGAAACTTCTCTTTGGTATGGTAAAAACATGATAAATCCCTTATTTTGATAAAGAAATGATTTGTAAATCTAAACTCAGAACCCAAATATTAGCTTATGTAAGAACTAACCAAGTTTGTACAAGGAGACAACATATTAATCCCTGGTCTAATGTAGGACATCGCCTAGCTCTAGACGTTTAGAGCGTAGACAACATAACATGAAGGTCCAAAGTTGGTAAACCAAGATTATAGATAGGTCTATACAACTTAATTTGTTCCAACTAGATTAATAATGATACTGAACTTAACTAATGACCATCCTAGACATCAAAGTTCACTTGATCTTTGAATTTTCTCTGCTTCTAACGATTTATAATTCGAACTATCAACTTCACTTTAACGATGTCCTTCAATGTTTGGGGTAACTAAAGTGCATCAACCACTGGAATATCAACTACTAGAACATATCAAGTATGATTCTCATTATTATCATTCATGACCAAACTTGCTGATTTTATGCAACTTATTCTAGTTTACAATACAATTAATTGCCTTTCATATGTACCTTAGAGAGTGGGTAACTAATAGTATCATCATCATTTAACTAATAGTGTTTCTAAATTTGTAGAAAAGTAGTTCTACTCCAGTGCCTCAAGTCGGAGCATGGGATTCAAAAGATCGTGCCAACAAGAAGCCACATAAACCTGATAAAACACACCGAAGCCTAGGCAATGAGCAAGAACTTGGCAAGCACCAACAGGCTTCAACAATGGTATGGAAAATTATATCTGTTGTAAACCTTAAATAGTTAATTTACGACGTCTGCAGATGCATCTTCATTTAAGCATCATACAACTCACAAAGACAAACTTCCCTTTAATGTTATTGTTGCGATTCGTCTTTGGGGTGGAATTGCATGACTCCTTCCCTAGAAAACACTCACTCGTACCCACTACATGCACCAAACAAGCATAATTCGATACTTAGGTTTCACAAGTTTTCTAGAAAATGATAACGCATAGGGTGTGTTCGGTACAGTAGGAAAGTATTTTTTATTTTTCCCATGTTCGATACTTGGTCAAATTTTTTGGAAAACATTCTCTACCAAAAAAAGTTCCTTAAAATGAAGAAAATGACTTCCCGAGTCGAAGTAGGAATTTTTTTTTCCCCAAGTGGCATTCTAACTTGATTGTGTCCTCCCCACCCTCGAACACACCTCATATTCACATCTACCCCCTCCACCAATAGTATTTGTCTGCATTTTATCCAAATACTTTTAGGATAATATTTTTTTGCTTATGTAGCAAACACAAGAAGATAAGTAAGAAATTCACTTATTTTCCTCAAAAACATAACAACATACCTAGTGTAATCCCGCAAGTGGAGTATGACGAGGGTGGTGAGTACGCAACTTTACCCCTACCTTGTGAAGGTAAGAGATGTTTCCGAAGGACCCTCGGCTTAAGTAAAGCATACCAAAATCAATATGAAAAGGAAATAAAACAGCAAAGAAGCCATGTTGGAAGTAACTGAGAAAAAAACAGTAGCAACAAAAAATAATACGATAACCGAAGTAAAGAAAATAATATGTAATGATGAAATAAAAAAATAAGATAGTAGAAGATTAATCATAATAATAATGATAAGGGAAACTAGACAACACTCGGCTACCTACTACCCTTCTATCCTAATCTTCGACTTACATACCTTCCTTTCTAGGATCATACCCTTAGTAAGTTGAAGATGTGTCATGTCCTTTCGAATCACCTCCGTAAAATCTGCTATAGCCAAACTCTCATGCCTCCTTACTGGGGCATGTGTGCACCTCCCCTTCACATGCCCAAATCATCTCGGTCTCGCCTCCCTCATCTTGTCCACCACGAAGGCCACTTCCACATTGTCTTGAATATCTTTGTTCCTAATCCTATCCCTCCTAGTATGCCTACACATCTATCTCATCATCCTCATTTCAACTACTTTCATCTTTCAGACATGTGAGCTCTTCATATGCCAACACTCCCCCCCATACAACAAAGTTGGTCTAACAACCACTTATAAAACTTACCTTTAAGTCTTGGTGGCACATTCTTAACACACGAGACATAGGATGTGAGCCTCTATTTCATCCGACCCACTCAATACGATGTGTAACAACATCGTCAATCTCCTCATTTTCTTGGATTATTGATCCATGATACTTGAAACTTCCAAGTACTCTGTTTAGTCCTTAGTTAAACCCTTTAGACTCCAAGGTCTATCTCAAAAACCTCTAGCCTATCATTAACTTCTCTAGGAGTCTCCTTAATCAATACTAAGTAATCAGTAAATAGCATACACCATGATATCTCTCCTCGGATATGCCGCGTCAGTTTATACATCACCAAAGCAAGTAAAGCGGCTAAGAGTTGATCCCTAGTACAACCTTATCCTGACTTAGAAGTGCTTTGAGTCTCCTCCCACTGTCCTCACTCGGGTCTTGGCTATATCGTAGATGTCCTTAATCACCCTAATGTAAGTTACATGCACACCCCTAGCCTCCAAACATCTCCATATGTAAGTCTATCTTCCTCTCCCTATATTGATCCATCAATATCCTTACGAGATGAATGACTTTTGTAGTTGAACACCTCAACATGAATCCAAATTGGTTCTTGGTCATATACACCCCCCTGTTCACCCTTATCTCCATCGCCCTCTACCAAACTTTCATAGTATGTCTTAGCAAAGCATGATACCCCTGTAGTTATTGCAATTGTAAATACCACCCTAGTTCTTCTATAACGGGATCATTGTATACCTACATTGTTCAGGCATTTTTGACGTCCTAAAAGTGACGTTAAACAACCCAGTTAGCCACTCCATACATGCTTTACCCCTGCTCTTCCAAAATTCCACCAGGTTCTCATTTAGCCCAAGCGCCCTCTACCTTCTCATCTTACGAATAACCTCTTTAATCTCCTCAAATTTTATACCTCTACAATACTCAAACACTCGACAACTCTCGGAGTGCTTTAAAACTAGCACAATAATCATGTTCTTCTTTTCCTTCAAGAGTTTATAGAAGTATATCTGCCATCATCGTCTAATGGGTTCCTCTTTCACCAATACTTTCCTTTCCCATCTTTGATGCACTTCATTTGGTCTAGATACTCCCCTCTTTTGCCTTAGTGAGCCTATGCAACTCCTTATCCCTGCCTTTGTCGTGTAATTATTCATACAAGCGGTAAAATACTATCATTTTAGCCATTGTAGCAGCTAAATTCGCTCCCTTATCGCCGCCTTATAGGTTCCCTATTTTCCCGCCTAGTCTTTGTTGTCCATCAACTCCATATAAGCAACCTTCTTGACTTTTATTTTACCTTGGACTTCTCCATTCCCTCGATGTCCACCAACATTACCCCTCCAGACCCCAGGACCTCTCCAGCTACTTCCCTAATGTAATTAGTTGTCATTTCTCACATACTATTTGCATCCCCACTACTCCCGAAGCCCCATTACCATCAACTTCTCCCCATATCCTGAGATTTGGCAATAATCAAGCCACCCCATCTGATCCCCGATAGGTCATACAAAGCCCTCTTCTTCCTTTTAATCTCTAAATCCATTACCAAGAGCTTATCTTGAGTTATAAGATACTCACTCGGGTTAACCTTTGAAGTCCTTTTATATACTTTTATCACACTTTCTAAAGAGAAAGACATCTATTTGAGTCTTAGCCACCATGTTACAGAAGGTCACCAAGTGATCCTCTTTCTTTGGGAAACTTGAATTTGCTATCACAAAATCAAAAGCTTCAATGAAGTCCAAAAGTGAAACTCCTCCATTTATATCCCCTAAACCAAAACCCTATGAACATCAACATAACTCCTTGAAGTTGTCTTGATGTGGCCATTGAAATCTCCTCCTATGAATAGCTTCTAGGTGTGTGGGAGACCCCTCACTACCTCATCCAAATCCTCCCAAAACTACTTTTTAACCTCTTCAACCAAATCCGCTTGTGGCGCATATGCAGTTATGCACTAATTATGTTCAAGGTAAGTCCTCCGGTGACTAGCTCAATCATCATCGTCATCCTATCATTCACCCTCCTAACCTCAACCACTAAGCTCCCTAAGTTTCCTATTCACTAAAATGCCTACTTAATTTCTATTCCCCGAGCCTCCCCAGTACCACAATTTAAACCTGTCAACATCTCAAGCGTTAGTTCCCACCCATTTGGTCTCCTGAACACAAGTTATATCGATCCTCCTCCTCTTGAGAACCTTCATTGACTGTATAGACTTTGCCGTCAAAGTATCTATGTTCAGCTTCCTTGTAACCCTAGAATCCCGGCCCCAGCCCCACCGAGGACATGTCCTTACTCTACCATCATTCACCAAAGCAACAATAATCTATAAGCTGCTATAATGAAGGGTTTACTAAACTAACACCATGACAATAAAGAGTCTAAAATAAATGAATGAGAACTAAACTTAAAAGGCACTAATCGAGAATAAAGATAGGTTGGGGAACATAAAACTTAAAGATAGGTTGGGGAACAAAAAACTTTACTTCATACTGAAAACACCCACAGTGTTATTGTTTCTCTAAAATACTTTTCAAATAAATTGTATAAGGTTCGTCCAAAGTCTGTCCCTCAATTTGGAGAGTGGGATCAAAAGAGTGGGGGTAGTCCTGATTACTCGAAAGTGTCCCCTCAAGCTCGTGCCAACAAGAAGCAGCATAAGCATGATTCAGCACACCGCAGCTTGGGAAATGAACAGGAGCTTGGCAAGCACCGTGAGGTTTCACCCAGGGTAAGAAATGCTTTTTTCGCTTATGAGATACTAGACAAACTTCTCTTCAGTTGTACAATGGAAAATGTCTTTGGTACAGTAAAAAACATGATTACTACCCCCTATTTTGCATGTCGTTAGACAATTTAGAGCATGAGTAGTATGCCGTTCACTTAGGGGAGCAAATGACCTTAGGGGTTTCAACATTGTTCCTACTTACTCCCTACATGACTTGAAGGCTCAACCAACCAGTTAAAGGAGGAGATGCTTAACCAGTAAAAGTTAACAGCATTTTCTAGCATTTAAAGGGGTCCTCCATATGAAACTAGTAGGAAAATAGTAAAGGTAAGATAGTGATAGTATGATTTTGCTTGAGAAACATAAGACAGAAAGTCCTTCAAATCTTTTTCAGTTAGTTACATGAGAACAATAGATTCTGTCAGCAGTCTAAAACTATAGATTACTGTTTAAACCCTTCTCAAAATAGATTACTGTCTAAACCCATTTTCCCAACTGGGATAGAAGTGTCTAGTGGGGGTTGGGAAAGGTTATGAAGTTATTTATATGTATCATGTATTAAGTTTTAACTCAATCTACTTGTGCATTTTACTAGATCTATTACGTACTGCTGGTTTGAAGATTAACAGTTGCACCATTGACTAGGAAGGAAATATTCATACATCATCCCACACAACTCTAGTCTGTATAGTTTGTAATGGGTGACTTCGTGTTAACAAAGGGGGGATTTGACCTAGGCGTCAAGGATGAGAACAATTACATGAGAAGAGAGAAAAAAGTACTGCACATATTTATTGTACGAAAATATAATGCATCTGCCAAAGGTGTGGCGAAGAGATGAGAATTCAAATTACAGGGTAAAAATTATAATCCAAGGTCTTTTGGCAATTCTAGTCTAGTTAGATCGTTCCTACTGTCCTATAACTTCGTAAAAAGAAAGGAAAAAAAAGTAGACAAACTTTCTGGCGCAATAGCTCTAAAATGCACTGACAAAATTGAATATATGTGACAGTTCACCACATATGTGAATTTAATTCCAGTTTTAACACTACATACATTATGATTTGGTTAACTTCACTTTATAAAACTATGTTCATCATGGTTTGTTCAATTTCATTGACCATAGGAATATCAACAATGTTTCACATGATCATCATTCATAACCTTGTTTCACTTTTATAATTATTGGACATCCTACATCGGTGGGGATGTGGTCCATTGGTCTCCTTATGTGGTCTTGGAAAATCATCACCTCTTGAGCTAGCTTTTGGGGCTAAGTTAGGACCAAAGTCTATTTTTTAATTATCATAGTATCAAAGTCAGGCTCATCCCAATTCTTGATTTACCCGATGTTGGCCCCCATATTATGTTGTCCACTCTCCAGTTGCCACGACTGGGCATGCGGGGGATGTTGGATAACTTTTCAACTAACATAGTTTATGTTATTGTTAATGTTTCAAAACTTAGATAACATTTCAAGTGTTCCAGAGAGTGGGTTACTCATAGTGTTATTGTGTCACTGATATTTTTATTTTAATCTTTCTGAGTTTTTAGAAGAATAGTCCTATGGCAGAGCCTCATTATGGAGCATGGGATCAGAAGACTGGGAAAAGTCCAAATTATCCCATGGGGTTGTCCCAGGATCGTGCCAAAAAGAAGCAGCATAGACATGGTTTAGCACGCCACAGCATGGGAACTGAGCAAGAGCTTGGTAAACACAGAGATGTTTCACCAGTGGTAAGAACTTTTTTTTCTAAATTTGAGACAAGCTTGAAACTGAAATTTTGAAATCCCTGGAATTGTTTCAATTCAAGATCTGATTTCGTGATCTTGTGGAATCAAAATCGAAAATATCTGCTGTTTGAGGTTTTGAAGATATCAAACATTGTCGAAAAAAAAATTGGAACATCAAACTTGACTTTCTATTTTTGGATATTTGTGGAGTACTTGGCACTTGAGATCGATTTGGGATTATTTGAGCTCAAAAGATTGAAAGACAATGTACCAGTTTGAAGGTTCGAAGCTTGAAGAAAGAAACTTGAAACACCTTTAAGCCCACTTCGAGCTTGAAAAATTTGAATATGAGATATAAGACTTTGTTTTGATTGGACATTGTTAAATCTTTTTCATAGAAGTTTAGTCATATATGCCCGAAGTTCATTCATATATGCCAACTTCAGACATTAGGCTTTGGAAAGACAAACTATATCAGAAGTTTGTGAAGCTAATTTCGAAGCGGTTACACTTGGAAAAAAACTATGATCTTCGGCTATGCCTTAAATAAGAGTCCTAAAATCGGTTATCTGTGCACTTGCCCCAAACTTTCTTCTAGGCATATAAAAGAGACTTGTTTTTGGTTTGGTAAACGCATGATTACTGGCCTCTATGAACCGTATTCACAAGGTGAATATTATAGAAATATGGATGTTAACATAGATGGGTTGTCATACAAGATTGGAAAAGAGTAGCAGGACACATCTAATACAGTGTGAAACTAACACAAGGGATAAAATGACAGAATGTCTCTTAGGATAGTTTGGTCATGTCTTGTAGACCTTCATATGAACCATAAAGTATGTATGAGAACATGATGATTGAAGGTGATAAAAGAGAATGGAAACCATCCCTGAAAGTAATGAGTCAAATTCGATGTAGGATGTAAACTAAACCTAGCATAGACCTCCATACATACCGGTAAGTTGGTATGGAAGTATTGGTCCGGAATCCTTTTATTTTGTTAATCATTAGTTTGTCTGAGAAGAAAAAAATTTAGTATTGGAATGAAATTGACCTAATTTGAGTGCAAGGGCACAAAAAAACAGAATATGTTTTCTAGTCGGAATTGAAACTTCTGACAAATTTGGAGGTGATTCCCTTAGTGCACCTAGAAGTCTACTTAATGCCTGAAATTATTCCCTTTACAGCAGTCTGTCTATCAAATTATTTATTTAGCTAACAAGTAATGTGTTCATTTTGTTCACATTTTTAATCAAGCACTTCAATGTTAGTCATGAATTCCATATTAATCATCCATAACCTACTATGAGATTTGTACAAGAAAGATACTCACCAGCTCTTAATAACTTATCAGATGGTTTCATAAATCTGTAGAAAACTGGTTGGATGTCTGTACCTCAATTTGGAGAGTGGGAGCAAAAGACTCCGAGTGAGACCAATTATTCTATGGTGTTCTCACAAGCGCGCGCCAACAGAAAGAAGCACAAGAGTGATTTAACTCATCGTAGCTATGACTTTGAGCAGGATCTTCTATCCAGGGAGCGAGAGAAAGCTGCCACGGTAAGACATCCTAATCTCCAAAAAATTATGTTACAGTAAACACATCTACAATACTGGATTATAATATTCTCAAGACAGAATTTTCTCAAGTAACAGATAGAAGGGCATATTGGGGTTTGTTCTGATCCATATTCGTCCTTGCTTGACGCCCTAGGATCAGAACATGCCAAAGAGTATGTACTGATATAGCTTTAGTTTGTGGTTACCACTTACCTCTAATCATTTTGAACATGTCCTTTGTGCAGAGGAAAAAGAAGAAGTTCATGACCTACCTTAGTTGCTGTCTTCCTGTATGATGCCGTGGTTTTTAGTGTGAGCGAGGACCCCCTTTGTAGCAATCTTGAAGTGACTATTTCTCTCCTGTATTCATATATGAAAGCATGAGAGAGTTTTATCATTTTTATCAGAGTATATATATGCATTCAAGCCTCTTGCTTGGAGTAAAAATTAAGAAAATTTAGCAATGTTATAATCAAAAGCTGTGTGATTCTTGGGATCTACTTTTATTCTGCATTACGAGGTAAATGCTCAAACTCCATTCAGTAATCCAGCTATACACCATTGTATAACATCGTTTATGGAATAAACATAAGTTTAATAAAATAACATTATGTGCCCAAGGGCCTATCTGCAACTGCAAGAGTTTGAATGTCCTTAAGGATATTCTGTATTTACAAGTAAATAGAGAGAGACTTTCTGTTCCTCATAATGAAAAGTGAATTTGCCAAATCAAGTCGTTGACCGTTTTACGGGTGCTCTCAAGGAAGAGAGGTACTTTGCATCTGCCTTGTCTATCCCGTCAAAAAGATAACTGAAAGGTGGCATTTCAATGTACTTGCCAGCACCAGGGATGACTTTCAGCTCATCATTTTCCCAAACAACCCTTCCTCCTGCAATTGTAGTTTCAACCTTTCCCTGTATAAGGAATAAAATGGGAAAAAGAAAAAAGAACGCATAGGTTTAATAAATTGCAAACACAAAGCGGTGGCAATGTTTGAGAATCAGTAAAAGGAGGGGCTGCGGAAATTTGGTGTACTTAGTGCATAAAAAATGTCATTCAGAAAAAACAGAAAGTTAGTGGATGGTTAAATTATAGAAAATATACATTTCAAGAAAAATATAGTACTCCCTTTTCGCGACAATAGAATTTTTTTTATGGGATTGGACAATTACAACTTTTAAATGAAGTGATTATCCATGAGAATATAGATTCCAGCAAAATGTAATACTCACTGTTTTAAGTGCTTCTATATATGTACACCAAGATACCTAAAAATATACTGAAGGGACAAGTTCTTAAAAGGTGACATTTGATTGCAGATTTTTTTATCCATAATGTCACACAAGATGTAAAGCATCCTGGTTAATATTTAGGTTAAGGTCGAAGTTCAAACAGTATTAAGGTGAAGTTTGACAACAGTTTTTCCTATGTTAAATAAAGGATGAATCCACAATCATATTCGTTATAGATTGAATACAGACCTCTTTCTTAGTAATGTACATGGCCCATATGTAGATAGGAGGTTTGCAGGATTCTCTTTTATTTCTTTCCACAGTTGGCACCTAACAACAACTACAACATACCCATTGTGATCCCACAAGTGGGATCTGGAGAGGGTAGAGTGTACTCAGACCTTATCCCTACCTTGTGTGAGGTAAAGAGGTTGTTTCTCAGAAGTGCTCAGATACCATGTGAGAAATATTGGAGAAAAATATTGTTGAATTGTGTATCTACATTATTTCACAGAGACCCTATTTATAGACACTATAATACAATCATTTACCAAGTAGGATTCTATATACCATCCCTATTTCTATTCTAAGTAGAATTGTATATACTATTCTTGTTCCTATTCCTATTCTAATGGTTCCGATCACGTTCTGTCCAATCATACCACATCTCTGTTGTCGCTTCACTTCTGGTTACATCATATGATTTAAATCCTACATCAAAATAGATTGTGCTGTCTTCCATATATGCTTGGAAATTGTTTATGGTGATGAAACTGATGTATTTCCAGTCAGGGTTGCTGGAAAATGGCATTGGAAATGAGTACTACTGAAGAGAGAGGTTAAAGTAAATAACCTCCGTTTTTTACAAGGAATTTTACGAAAGGAAATAAATCAAAACGAATAAAGGAAAATATTCTAGAGTCGCTCATTTGATTTGACTAATCATATTCTGTAACACTTATTAAGTAAATTCATAAGAACATCGAAACAATAGAATCACTGCATTCGGCAATGTTCTACAACATAAAATTATGAGTAATACATAAACCTCGATAATTTGTGAATGCTTACCTTGCCTGTCCAACCCTCATAGACATTGGTATCTGTCCTATAATGGTGTGACTTTGAACTGATCTTGAAGCTCGAATTGGGATTTAAAATGATTATATCTGCATCAGACCCAACAAGTATTGCTCCCTTCCTTGGATAGATATTGAAAATCCGAGCACTAAATCACATGATCAGATATTTCCAGTTAAGCTTCCATAATAAGACAGTTGCATTGTTAGAAATTGAAATACAGTGATTTAAACCAAAGAAGAAAGCATAAGCATCAAGCTGGTGGAATTAGATTCACATTGAAATAAATATCAGAACATCTGCTAGTCGAGGTGCACACAAGCTAGACCGAACACCATGGTTATCAAGAAAATATATATATCAGAACATCTGCAAGACTTTTGGCCAAAGTTTAGGAGTTTACAACTGTCGTAGATAAAAGCCTGGTACTTAAGTGGAGAAGGGTAGAGGGGAGGGCCCATTATCGAATTTTTGAGAAGTTATTCAGAAAAAGTTGAGTAGTTTACCATTCTGTACTTGTTATGCGAACATAATCAGTGACAGATATCTGACCAGAAGCCTGACAAAACCATCGAACAAAGTAAACAATATACTCACATAGTACAATTTATTTGAGCATCATGCTGTATTTAGAACAATAGAAAATGTCACAGCTTACCACCATTGTCTCCCAAACCAAATGCATTCTCTCCTCCATACCTATAAAGAAATGGTTACACTGAAGAACTTAGAAATACATTAGAAGGAAGATAAAGACACGGCAATAGATATGTGTAAGGAATAAGAAACTTTTGCATACCATTAACACCATTTGGTATTTTCCGGAAATCACCAATTCCTAGGGCTTTCTGAGTTGAGTTGAAGGTACAGTGATCAGTTCCTACCAGCTGCATATATGAAACCATGCTGATTAGTTGTATAGACAAGAAAAGGAGAGCTAATGACTTCTATCTTGCTCATATGAGTTGATGGATGGATCATAAGACGGGAAAGTGGAATATTTGAGTAGTGTTTGGCCATGATATTTTTGTACTTTTTTGGAATTGAACTCCGGAAAACACGTTTGGCCATAAAAATTCAGAAAATTCCCGAATTCAACTTTGAATTTCGGAATTTTCAGAAATTCCAAAACAACAAAAAGTTGTTTTCACTTTTTTTAACTCCAAATTACTCACAAAAATTCAAAAACAACTCTAATTTGTGTTATGGTCACATATACAACTCCAAATTTCAAATATCATTTTTCACTTGGAAATCAAAAACTACTTTTTTCAATTTTTACAACAAAACATGGCCAAACGCCACCTTGGATATTTCCTATGGCCAATGGAGTCCCCCAAGTAGCTTTGAATTTTGTGATAGCACAAAAAAAGCATATATTGATATCTATACAAAGATCAGGATTGACACCTGCAGAACCCCTGCAGCAAGAGCTGCTTGAAGAGCTGTTCCATGACCTGCTGCTCTGATTGGTGGGCTCATGACATACCTGAAATAGTAAAAACATTTACGGGCATCTTATGTGATCTATGAAGGGAGGAAAGAAAAGAAAGAAAAGCTAAACCACAGAGGAAAAAAATGATTTTTACCTTGCTGCAAAATGGAAGTCAGGGTCCCAAAGTACTGAATCATTAAGAAGTAAACCTGAAACGACTGGCTCCCCAACAACTCTTTGACCTGAAATGAGATGGTAAATTTAGTATAGAGGCATAAGTGAAGTCCCATGAAACTGGCATCTGAAGCAGAGTTTTTTGATAAATAACATTAACATAGAGGAGAAATAGTTCCAAATCAAAGAGTACTCAAATAAACGTGTCTTTCAGAGAGGAGACAAAAACGCGCACAGTGGAAGTTAGAGATAGAAACATTGCAAGTACCAAGTTAAGTTTTGTTTACAAGTTCCCAATTAAGGTTGGTAAGTTTAAAGTAGAGTAAACAATTTGGTTGCAGCAAGGATCAGAAAAGAGGACCCTCGTATCAAAGGAGCTCCATGGTCAATTAAAAAAAATAACAAAAGTTTAGCCCCGGAATGGGTTTGCATGGATGATATGATGGGAATACATACTAATATTCCTTAGAGGGGACAATTAATCATTGCATATTCACCATAAAGTAAGCATATTCACCATAAAGTAAGCATTACAAAGCCACTAATCCAAATTTCCATCAAATATACTATTCAAACACTTTATGCCAAACCTGACTTCCGAGCTCTGGCAATTTCTTCCATCGCATCAATACTCATGACATGAACAACATACAATGGAGTGTTCACAAAGCTAGCCAAACGAATAGCTCGAGCAGTAGCCTCTCCCTCCAGCTGCAATTATTAACAACATTGCAAGGAACACCATTAGGTAAGTTATTCAAAGAATGAAATAGCCATGTCAATTCAAAGAACAAACATTCACAATCAGTGTGAGGACATTGTTGGCTTGAAAGAACAGAAATACGACAAATAACAAATATTCTTGAAGAAATCACCATAATCTAACATATATTTAATTCATACAACTACATAGTGATCGCACTTCTGAAATTATATGTCCATGATTATCCATAGGGGTGTTCACGGTTCGGTTTGGATCGGTTTTTCACTACAAGGACACCAAACCAAGTAACTCAGTTTTTCAAATGTTGGAATCGAACCAAAACAAACCAGACCAATTAAGTTGGGTTTTCATTGTTTTGGTTTTTGTCGGGTTTTTTGTTTTATTTGGTTTTTGTTGGTTTTTTATAAAATATATGATAATATACTTCCAAGCACATATTAGGTCGACTATATTACAACATAACACTACCAAGTCAATAACTCTTTAAGAAAAGAAGGAAATCTATGTATATTTTGTCGAATGAGTTGGCAGATTTAGTCACAATCTGCTCCATCAATGAGCTGGCAGATTTGATTGTAATTTGCTACAAATAAGCTGACAGATTTGATTTATAATCTGCTGTTGTAAATATGGATAGAATATATTATTCTAGGAAAGTAGTTCAGAGGAAATCTCTTGATTCAAGGATCTCCCAAGAATTAGGGATTGATTAGTTTATTTGATCTTACTTGTTCTCCTATAAATACTGTACAAACTCTATGAATAAAAATATACTTTTGCAGTATCTAAACTTTCATGGTATCAGAGCGGGACTTTTTCCCATAATATCATATGGATGAAACACCCTTTCAGGGAGAGCATCTTTCTGGAACGTCAACAGAAGACAAAAATTCTTCCCAGGAAACTCCTACAGAAAATCTGATGACACAAGGAGGCAATGTTTCTCAGATGCCCTTCCAGTTAACTTCTCATCGATTAAATGGGAAGAACTATCTGGAATGGGCACAGTCCGTAAAGCTTGCAATCGATGGCCGTGGAAAGCTTGGACATCTAACCGGAGAGACAAAAAAGCCGGGAGTCGGAAATCCAAAGATGAACTCTTAGAGATCAAAGAATTCACTCGTGATTGCTTGGTTAATAAATTCCATGGAACCAATCATAGGTAAACCTTATCTCTTTTTGCCCACTGCTAAAGATGTGTGGGAAGCCGTTAAGGAGACATATTCTGATGTAGAAAATGCCTCTCAAATTTTTGAGTTAAAAAATAAATTATGGCAAGCTAAGCAGGGTGAGAAGGAAGTCACTACCTATTACAATGAAATGGTGTCTTTGTGGCAAGAATTAGACCAGTGTTACAATGATGAATGGGAGTGTTCTGTGGATAGTGTAAAAGCGAAAAAAGAGAGAAGAAAATGAGAGAGTTTACCTTTTTTTAGCAAGATTAAATCGAGAGTTTGACGAGATCAGGTCACGAATCCTAGGAAAAAACCCTCTACCCTCACTTCGTGAAACCTTTTCTGAAGTTAGGAGAGAGGAAGCTAGGAGGAAAGTTATGTTAATACCTGATTTAAATGTTGAACTAAAATCTGCTATAGACTCTTCAGCTCTTGTAACAGTGAAGAATGAAGATGACAAAAACAAAAGGCCATGGTGCGATCATTGCAAAAAACATTGGCACACCTGTGAAACATGTTGGAAGATTCATGGGAAACCACTAAATTGGAAGAAGAAGGGAGTTGATAATCGTGGCTTTCAATATCAAAATGGTCAGGCCCTCCAAACAAATTACTTTGATCAGGGGCAGCAACCTTCTCCAGAAACGTCTCCATTTACAAGGGAACAACTGGAAATTCTGCACAAACTCCTTCAATCTCCACAATTTCGTCCAAATGCACCAAATGCTTCAAATCATTCTTGTTCTTTTGCTGAAAAAGGTATTGAATCGTCTTTTCTTAGTGCCAATTCCAACCAAATAGATTCTTGGATCATAGATTCAGAAGCTAGTGACCACATGACTGGAAGTTCCCGTTTTTTCTCTACTTACACTCCTTGTGCAGGGAACAATAAAGTCAAGATAGCTGATGGTTCCTTCTCTGCAATTGCTGGAAAACGAACTATTAAACTATCACCATCTCTCGCACTTCATGATACTCTTCATGTTCCAAAGCTCTCTTGTAATCTAATTTCTGTCAGTAAATTAACCCGTTCTCTTAATTGTCGTGCTATATTTGATTCCGATTTGTGTGAATTTCAGGAAAAGGTCTCGGGGAAGATGATTGGCAGTGCTAGAGAATCTGGAGGTCTTTATTTTCTTGACAACGGGAATAACTCACTACAACTGAATCCTATTTGCTTGAACTCTACTTCTGTTTTGAATAAAGTCATGCTTTCGCACTATAGGCTTGGACATCCAAGTTTTTATTATTTAAGACATTTGTTACCTCAGTTATTTAGAAAAAATAATCCGCCCTTGTTCCAATGTGAATTTTGTAAAATGGCTAAGCATCATCGATCTTCTTTTCCCTCTCAAAAATATCAGGCTTCAAAACCTTTTATGATGATTCATAGTGATGTTTGGGGACCGTCTAGAATTTCAACAATGTTTGGAAAACGGTGGTTTGTAACTTTTATTGACGATCATACTAGATTGAGTTGGGTTTTTTTATTGAAGGACAAATTTGAGGTTAAAAATGTGTTTGAGACTTTCTATGTCATGGTGAAAACACAATTCAATGAGAAAATCAAGATTTTTCGGAGTGATAATGGTCGTGAATTTTTTAATGAACAATTAGGAAGTTTTTTCAGAAAAAATGGGGTAGTACACCAAAGCTCTTGTCCGGATACTCCTCAACAAAATGGTATCGCTGAAAGAAAGAATAGGCACCTTTTAGAGGTAACGAGAGCTTTATTGTTTACTAGTAAAGTTCCTCAACACCTTTGGGGAGAGGCT
>JAJONR010006857.1:0-37580 GCA_029582245.1 Solanum etuberosum | reverse complement strand
TGCTAAGATGATCTAGGCTAGAAGTTGGGAAGTGATCATAGGCCCTTGTTCAAATTAGTCCACTTAAGCCTAAAATGATCCAACCAAATGAAATCAATATTCCCTTTGATCCAAATATTTGAGCCTAAAATAGACCATTTCTTTTGATTCACCTAACTCACCTTCCCTAAAATAATTATCTTGGCCCCGGTCCCTCCTTGGACATGTGCACCTTGACTTAGGCCAAAAGCCTAAGTTGAGGGTGACTAATTCAAAAGTTACCTTGATCTTGGCCCTGGTCTGACATCGGATATTGTGCACCTCAACTAATGCAAAATCCATAAGTTGAGGGTGGCTATGAAAGAGGAAACCGAAAGAAAAAAAAATGAAAAAGGGGATGAAAAGAGTTTTGTGTTGAAAAGAGAAAAAGAAAAGATATAAGAGGATGTGACTTTGTGCAAAAGAAGCAAAAAGATGATAAATAAAAGTGATAAAAGAAATAAAGAAAAATAGGGTGAAAGAAAAAGAAGAAAGTGAAAAATAAGATCCAAAAAGTCAAAAGTCAAAAGTCACATCCATGTTGAAAAGAGTCAAGGGAAAGAAAGTAAAATGAAATGATGTCAAAAATAGGTTGAGAAAAGAGGTAAAATGCCAATGTAATGTCAAGGAGGAAAGAAAGTCACTAAAAAGTATCCAATTGTACCACACCTGACCCCGAGCCTACGTTACAAGCTAAGAAAGTCATATAGTGATTCTAGCAACTAGTTTGGAGAGTCTAAGCAGTGAAAATAAGGGCAAGCCTATGGTATTGAGCACTGACTGTACTTGAAGTCACTTCTGAGCATGAGTGTTGAATGAATCCTAAAACTCAAAATTCATATCTTCTGTGTGAAAAGGATTTCGTTTGAAGTGAGGGCACTAGTTACATTGTCGGAAAGTTGGTACGTTGGTGATTGTGAAAAATGTATGTTGTGGTGTCTATTAGTCGATCTGTGTCATATCTTGATCTGCATGAGTTAGCTTGTTGAGTCTAATAAAAATGATTTGCACTAAGAAGATGGAATGGGTTGAGATAGCCATGTGATTGCTGAGTTTGTATATCTGCTTCTACACAAGTGTCGTTAAGAGTGTTAGTGTGTCGCTTGAGGACAAACAACATATTTAAGTTGAGGGTGTTGATATACCGTGAGTTTATGGTATTTTTGATACAGTTCACTTAAGAGTGTTGTGTGTCTAGGGCCATTTTGTATTGGAAATAATGTTTTGTGTCATGTTTGTAGGAAATAGACTTGGACGCGATTTAGTGAGATGACAACTGAAAAATCTGCAGAAGTAGCCACCCACGAAGGGACCTGACAGTCCGTCGATGGTGGGCGTAGATGGGAGCATCAGGGAAGTCTGACCAAGTGTGGAACCACAAGCAACCGATGGACCGTAGGTCGACCAACGGGCCATCCTGCACATCCGTAGAAGGTGTTCAGAGAGTCGAAGTTCCAGTACCTGATGAAACTCCCAAGTGTTGAGCCACAAAAGAGGACCCACAGACCGTAGGTGATTCCAGGCCTTGCAGAAAAAGTCTAAGTGTTGACCAACGGAGGGGACCTACGGACCGTAGGTCGATCCACGGTCCGTTGGTCGAGTCGTCGACCAAAGCCGCATCCAGAAAGTTTATTTCCTTATTTTGTTTCCTTTTTGTTTAGGACATGTTTTTCTATAAATAGGGTATGTAAACCTCGTTTTTGGGGGTTAGACATTATTTTTTACTTTTAGTTCTTAATATTTTCTTGGGAATTAACTTGGAAACTTGGGCAATTTGATTTCTGGATTTAGGTTTATAAGATTTTCGCTTTGAAATTCAATTGGAGATTACGGGTTTCTTCTACTCTAAACGTAAGTTCATAAATTCTCTTTACAAAAATATGAATTGTGTTCTTTCAAGCATGAGTAACTAAATCCACAACTAGGGTTGTGGGAACCATGAGCAATTAACAACATATGAATAATAACTAAGTAATTCTTGAATAGTGTTGATGCATGTATTGGTAATTCTTTTCCTTAGAAGTCTTTTTAATGGTGGCCAACATTAGAACTCGCCTTGTTGCTACTTGCCGGACCAAGGAAGTAGTTAATAAGAAAATAATTATCAATAGAGATTTAGTGTGATACTATCTAATAGTCTAATGTCAATTGGTGCGAGGGTGAAAACTAAGTCATACATTGATGTGATGTCTAATCTGAGGTAAATGTAAGGGTTAGTAAATTATACACACGTAGCCGGACCAAGGTGCGGAGTGAAATTCCCTATTTGGAGGACCAATCACTTAGGGATACATATCTTACCAACTTTGCATGTAAAATACTAGGAAAGGATTACTATTATTAGGAATACCGCATTAAGAGCTTATGAGAACACATACACCCTAGTTTCTCTCTCTCATTGATAACAACAAAGTTTGAATCTTCCTCACTTGTTACTTAAACAACAATCAGTCATTTGTTTCACAAATCCCCCCCTTTTATTTACTTGTCTCGAAAATAATTTGACTAAACGAATATAATAGTGAGTTAAGTTTAAGTCTAAACCATATTCCTCGTGGGATCGAACCCAACCTACAAGTTGGGTTTTTTATTTGACAACGATCGCTTATACTTCTTTAGGGAGGTGTAATTTGAGGTTTAAGGTTAGACACCCTATCTTACTTGAACTTAGGAGCATCAGAGGAACCTTGCCCGAAAAATCTTTGTCGATACTTCGGACGGCCATGTCCATCAGACCTTGCATGAGAGAAATTACCATCATCGGTTCTAGCCCTCTTTGTCTCCTTAGAACTCTCTTTAAGTTTCTCCTCTTCAATCTGTTGGGCATGAACCTTGAGACGAGAAATGTCCATGTCATGGACAAGCATAGTTGTAAGACATTCTTTCACTACCAATTCGGACACACCCGAAACGAACTTGCTCATCCTTGCCCTAGAGTCGGCAACTATAGAAAGAGCATACCTTGACAATTGAGTGAACCTCAAAATATATTCTTTCACACTCATGTTCCCTTGTCGGATAATAATAAACTGAAGCACTTTTGCCTCCCTCATCTCATGAGGAAAAAACCTATCAAGGAAAGCAGACTTGAACCTTTCCCACTCTAGGGGACACGCATCTACCAGTCTTGATTCCTTCCATTGGTTGAACCAAATTTGAGTCACACCTTTAAGTTAATAAGCGACCAATTCCGCCTTTTCCACCGGAGTCACTCCCATAATAGTTAATACCTTGTAAACCTCATCAATGAACTCTTGAGGATATTCCTCAACCCTAGAACCATAGAATTCCGGAGGATTCATCCTAGTGAAATCCCTCACTCTAGATGCTGTCGTACCCACATTTGGGTTCACGGGGACCATAACCTCCCTATTTGCTTGGGTCGTCATGGCTTGAGCCAATACTTGAAAAGCAGTCCTAAGTTCCACATTAGTCACTTGCTCAGCCAAAGGGTCAACTGGAGCTTGAGGAGCTAGATGAGGAGCTTTCTGACCAACATTTTCTCCCTCGTTCCTTCTAGCAAAAGCTCTTCGGGTAGTCATTTCATGTAGACCATCGGATAAGGATTATGAGGGAAACATTATAGAGTCAAACTCTATTGCACGACTTAGAGTGGAGAAAGAAGTGAAGTTTCTTAAACATCTTGTAGCCTCTCATTCATAAATGTGGCACGGTTCACACTTATGAACAAGACTCTACTTGACGTGGTTTTGAGATATCCAAGAACCATTCTAAACCTTGTCCTCTGATACAAAGTTTGTCACGACCCAGGGGTACCCCCTAGATGTAACATGGTATACCAGACTTCGAGAGGCCTCATATAAGCCACTTAACATTCATAGTCAAGATAATAGAAGTCGATAAGATTTAAAACATTTCAAACATAACCAAAATTTTATAAAACGAAGCGAAAGCCTAATACACTTGTCTCAAAAACCATCTAATACAATAGAATCTTGAGACACAACCCATACATCAATGTTCAAATCTAAAATGAAAAGAACATAAGGGAAATAGTGGTCAAATCCTCGGATGCTATGAGGACTCACCAATCTCCAACTCTGCCTCTACTATAGATCCTAGCAATGGGGATGAGAGTCGGGAGCGCCGGACCCTACATTTGGATAAGAAATGTAGTCAAGAGTATGCGTTAGTATAAAAATGTACTAAATATGATAGCTTGCAAAAACATAACATAAGAGTTAGACAACATAAGTCATAAAGCATAATCAATGCACATAATAGATCATTTCACATATAAGGAGTACTTCTTGAAGTAACCTCAATTCATACTTAGTTAAGACATGGGTAATCTGCCACTAGTCTTACTCATCATGAAAGGCAAACTCAAGCAACAATCCAAGCTCGTCACCTATCATAACATATTCTAGCTTATTTTTTAAAGACATGGGGAATCGCCTCTTGCCTTACTATAAAGGGACATGGGTAATCGCCTCTAGCCCTTCTTACCTTGAGATCATGGGTAGTCACCTCTTGTCCCTCTTACTATAGGATCATGGGTAGTCGCCTCTTGTCCAACATCCTTTAGGATCATGGGTAGTCGCCTCTTGTCCAACATACTTTAGGATCATGGGTAGTTTCCTCTTGTCCAACATACTTTAGGATCATGGGTAGTCGCCTCTTATCCTTTTCATCATGAGACATGGGTACTCGCCTCCTGTCTTTTACTTAGGATCATGGGTATTCGCCTCTAGTCCAACTCTAAGGAATATGGGTAGTCACCTCATATTCTTCCCATGGAGGTCAAGGGTAATCGCCTCTAGCCTAATCATTCTTAAAATTCCTAAACTTAGATTCACTTTAGGTGAACAATCCTTTCAACCTAGAATCATTCAATGTGAGAAAACCTTTCACATTCATACATAATAAAATCTTGTGGGAAAGATCCCTTCCACGACAATTACATCAATAATCAATAATTCATAACATATGCTTCACTCTCAAAGCAATTCATATCATAATCATCACATATGCTTCAATCTCAAAACAATTCATAATGTATCTTATTTATCCCATAAGATTACACATAAACCCATAAATTCTCCTTTCATAGACTAAAACCTATTTATATCAATGTCATCCTAGAAACACGGGTTAAGCATGGGTACATGGAAATTCATCATAAAATCATGTAATCCACTCAATTCATGCATAATAAATCATAATCCAATCAATTGAATCAACATACATAAAGACCCACAACTTAGAAGAAAACC
Organism: Solanum etuberosum; assembly: GCA_029582245.1. Taxonomy (NCBI): domain Eukaryota; kingdom Viridiplantae; phylum Streptophyta; class Magnoliopsida; order Solanales; family Solanaceae; genus Solanum; species Solanum etuberosum. Next base: position 32,325 of record JAJONR010006857.1, on the reverse strand, counting down.
CTAACTCAAATTAAGGAATTTCTACTTTTCAATTGGGGAACGTATGGGATCCATGGATGCAAGGATTCCATGGATGAATAAAGCTATCATACCTTGCTATCAAAGCCTACAAACAATTGGAGAATGGAGACTTGACCTTAAGCCCATGCTTGAACTCTTTTTCTTCTTCTCCTTCTTCTTCTTCTTCAAGTTTATAGAGAGAGAAATATTTTGGAGAGGAAGAACCCATTTCTTTTGGTGAATTTGAGAGAATGACTTGAATGGGTAAGTTTTAGGGTCAAAATCTCTTATATAGGGGTCCTAGGCATGTGTAAAACGAGATAGTATTGTTTTAAAGTAATCTGGAAAAGACCCAACTGCCCTCAAACTTACAGCTGACGCAACCCCTTCATGCCAGGCTCCACGAGCCGTCGAGGACTTCACGGCCCATTGTGGTGGCCGTGGTCCTTGACCAGTGGCTTGGCTTGCCACCCCTTAAACTTCCTTCCCCTCACGACCCTTCCCACGGCCCGTCAAGGCCTTCACGAGCCGTCAAGTGGCTCGTGTGGGGGGTCAAATTTTAGGCAGCTATTGTCTTCCCTTTCATGGGCTTCACCACGGCACGTGGTGCCCTCCCCGAGCCTTCTAGGTGCTCGTGGGAGAGAAGCCCTTTTAGGCTTGACTTTGGGAGCCTTCACGGGCAGCACCACGGCATGTGGTCCCCTTCATGGCCCGTTTGGGCCCTCATGGCGGGGCCCATGCTCAAAAACTTGGCTTGTGACTTGTCACCTAGCCCCTTTCTTAGTCTACTAGATTCTTAGGTGTTACAGGACGCGACCAGCACTCGAGAACCATTGTTGTCCCCAAGCGAACCCTTGGCCTGGCTCAACTCTCAGCGGAAGACTTACTCAACATAAGATCAACTCAAATATAAAGCTTTAACTCAAATGTCTCAAAATAATAAACTCAGAAATGTATAAGAACATTCATCTAGCCAAAGAAGGCATTTCGAGTCTCAAACATTAAAAATGAAAATAAAAAGACTCCTTAACTACTATTGTCTATCTATGAAGCCTCTAATATTATAAGGGATGTCGGGACAATACCCCCGATCATCCTAACAAATCTGAAACAATAGAAATAAATAAGGGATCCTCCGGAAGTAAGGAGGCTCACTAAACAACTCTGAGACTGCAAGTGGTATCAACGAAGTGCCTGTTGATGACCCTTATCTCCTGTATCTGCATCATGAAACTATGCAGGCCAAATGACATAAGTACATTGAATGTACGAGCATGTAAGGGGAATACTGAACGTAACATAAAAGCTTGAACTTGGAAAGAAGGAAACATACTCACCTCAACTCTACTCAACTCAACCTCAACTCATGGATACTCAACTCAATACAGTATAAAAACAACAATGAAGATGCAGTTTATATAAAGCATTTAAAACCGTAGATAACAACTCAATGTATTTAAAAATACAATAATAAATCAGTTTGTATATAAAGACATAAAATAACTCAATTTGGGAGATTCTCTATCTAACAACCATCACTATGAGCTATTTGATGATACAACGTCTGGATAGTACTATCAAAAGCAATAAGGAATCATTTAAAACGTATGACCCTTTCTACCCACGTTGGCTACATGGTTTATGAGTACTTTGAGTTTGTTTGAACTCGTCCCTATATCGGTGCTCAATACTACTCCCAATAATAAACTCAGATCATATGTTTAAAAACATTTCCTCATCCTCAAACTTTGAGATTATTTCTCAAAAGGGTTCTCTTAAAAGAGATAGTACTCAAAACTCCTCATAAACTCATTTGGAAATCAAAGTTTCCTCTCATTTTAAATGTAAAGACATTTACTCTTGGGATTACTTAGTTCCCATATATTCATTATAAGAAAATGAAACTCAACTCTCCTCATCCTCATACTGAAGTACTCAAGTCTTAAAACAAGTTTTAAAAGATTGTAAATGACTTCTTAAAATGACTCGAAAGAACTCTCAAGACTTTACTCTTAACTCTACCTTGAATTTAAATTATGGATTCAAGGGTTATGATTTATGTTATGAAGGATATGTCAATGTTTAGATGTAGTTTAGAGTATTTAGAATCAGAAGGGAGTGAAGGTACACTTTAAAAGAACTCAGACGGGACAAACGACGGAAAAAAGATGGGGGCAGGCGACCCTGGCGCACTGCTGGCGCGGGGTGCCATCCCCTGAACATCAGAAGCCTCACTGGGGCGCACTGCCCCAGCCCTCTTGGCGCATCTGGGGCGCGCCACCCCAGCCCCTCCCTAAAACATTCCGACGAATTTTCTTCTTCGATTTTTGGCCCTAATTCGCCCAGAATCGAATGGTTTCTTCCAAACTCACTTAGATTCGAATACACAACATAAGTACATGAATATCTATTCAAAAACAACCCTCAAACTCCTAACATTCATCTCAAGAACTCATCAAACTTATCATTAACGATTTAAGAATGAAACTTCAAGAAACTCATCAAGAACTCAAATCATTCAACCTCAAGAATGAAATTACGGATTTAAAATCACATGATTGGCATGTGGGTGAATGAACCCAACACTATGAGAGCTTACATACCTCTTAGGGATCAACCCTTGGCGAAATTCCTCGACAAATCTCAAGAACCTTGACGAACGCCTTGAACCTTTCCTCTTTTGTCCCCTTGAACTCTTCTCAAAACCCTAATCATATTTAGGATTTTGAAAACTGACCCAAATCAGTTTTGACCGCTAAAATATTACTAAAAATGTTTAAAGCTGATGGGGTAAGGAAAAGACCAAAATACCCCTCATTAATTTGGGTAACTTTCCTTAACTGGACAGGCTGACTTCAAACGGGCATATCTCCCTTATCCACACTCGAAACTTAGAAAACTCAGTAGCGTTGGAAAGAAGATTCAAATTCCTTTCATTTGATATCTTATGGGCCACCTAATTCATCATGTACCGAAAGTTATGGTCGTTTGAAGTTGACCCAAAACTCACAACTTAAGCTTAACTTAAACAATTCACAAATTAGCTCTTTCTAAATTTAGCCCTTTCTAAGGCCGAGGTGTTAAATTAACCCCCCATTCTCTTCTCTCTCAAACCCTAAAGAAAAAACCTAAGGAAAAATCAAAGTAGAAGACTCCATTCAAGATTTTTCCATCTTCTTCAAGATTCTTCTTCAAGGTAAGTCTTTCTCCAAGAATTCTATTCTTTCCAACTCAAATTCCTCCATACAATTATGAATCACTAATGAAAATCATATTTCTTGGCCATAGATATTTCAAGAAACTAATTCAAGAATCTCAAGAAAGGTTTTCTTGATTGTTCTTCTTCAAGCTAGGGTTTCAAGGTTTCTATTCAAGTTCTTTTTCAAGATTCTTCAAGAACCTTTTTCTTTCAGGTATGTAAGGCTATCATAGTGTTGGACTAGTTCGTCCTCATGCCCTACATCTACTTTCAAATTAGTAAAAGAGAAATCTAGGATTCTACCCCTAGATTTGAGTATTCTTGAGATGAATTGATTTTGAGTTCTCAAGTTCCTGTTTCTTTTTGAAATTCTATTCCGAATTATTGAATTGCTATATGTTATCATTAAGATTCTTTAGTTGATTCGTTTATGTCTATATTTCAACATGAACCCTATGAATTGAGTATTCTTGAGATGAGTAGTGTCCTTGAGTTCTTGCGTTCTTGAGTTCTGAGTATTGAGTTTCCATATTGCTATTAAGACCCTTGAGTTGAGTCGTTCATTTCCATAATTCCGCATGAAACCTTGAATTGAGTTATAAATCTTAAGAAGCTTTTTAAAGACAACTCTTGAGTTTTAAACTGAGTTTTTTTAGAAGTAAAGATGAGTTTTGAGAAAGAGTTTCTAAAACATGATTAGTATGATAATCGAGTATGCCATCAATGTTTAAGATGCATGGTATCTAGTTATGCCATCAATGTTTATGCAGTATGACTTCCCGAGTCATCAATGATCATATCATAACATGATTTTGATATATTTTTGAGAAAGAGTTTTCAAGTATGAATTGAGTAATAGTATAAAGGAACTAAGTATTCCCAAAGGTATCAATTTTTACATTGATAAAAGAGAAACTTTGATTTCTAAATGAGTTATGATTTCAAAGATATTTCAAGAGCAGTTACCTCTTTTAAGAGGATAGTTTGAGAAATTATCTCAAACCAGAGGAAGAGTATGTTTTTAAACATTGAGCATGAGTATATATTATTGGGAGTAGTATCGAGCACCGTATGGGTTAAAGTCTTTTATGATTCGGAAGTCCCATAAAACTACGTAGCCAGCGTAGGATAGGATATCATTGATTCTTCATGCGACTCCTTACTACCTTCAAGAAGACCAATTAGATGGATCCATAGTCACGATATCATCTTATACCCCGGAAAAGCATAGGATGGCCCTGGCAACGTGAGGCGAAAAGTCGTATCATTGCTACACTCATGGTAATGGTTGTCGGTTAGAGAATCTCCCAAATAGATTTAAAAGTATATTTTTATTATATCACTTAATATGTTGAGTTCAGAGATGAGTAAGTATTTTATAAAGTTTTAATGATTTCACTTCTTTATTTCTTTACATTCAGCTTGAGTACATTGTTATCTATCATAGTCCTTTCTTTCAGTTATTTGTTATTCAGCTATATTACATACTCGTACATTCAATGTAATGATGTTATTCAACCTGCATCTTTTAATGATGCAGATACATGTTCTTCGGATCCTCAACAAGAGTCTGTTAAGATCCCTTCATCCACTCGTCAGCTTTTGAGTAAGACCTCTTTGCTTTCGGAGGACTCCAGTTTTGTGAGTTATTAGTAATAGTTTTTGAGGAGTCGTGGGTCTTGTCCCGACACTCATATTTATGCAGTAGAGGCTTCATAGATAGACAATTTTGATGAGTCTTTCAGTTTCAGATGTTTTATTTGAAACTTATGTTTCATACTTAGTATATTCAGTAAACTGTTTTTAAACGTTTCTTTCAATTTAATGCTTATGTATGCTCGAGTTAGTCTTCCACTTGTAGTCAGTCAGGATGAGGGTTCGCTTGGGGACCAACAATTGTTCTTGAGTGCCGCCACGTCTAGGGTGTAGGCTCGGGTCGTGGCAGGTTTACACCTAATTCAGGGTTTTGAAAGTGTTAGTCAATTCTTTTACGTTCATTAACACTTCAAGACATTAAAGCAAGGTTCCAAGAGGAGAAAATCTAGGGTACAAGAAATCTTCAAGTTTCTTCGATTTCGCCAAAGAACTTTGTTCTTCCGGGTATATAAGGCTATCATAGTGTTGGACTAGTTCATCCTCACGCCCTACATCTACTTTTAAATCAGTAAAAGAGTAATACGGGGTTCTATCCTTAGATTTAAGTATTCTTGAGATGAATTGATATTGAGTTCTGAATTCTTGAGTTGTTGATTATTGAATTCCTATTCCTAATCATTGAGTTGTCATACAATGTGAATTGTGATTATTGAGTTGATTGTTCATGAATATTTTTCAGCATGAACCCTATTTTGAGTATTCAATGAATTTTTATTGAGAATCCTTTAACCAAAATATCATTGTTTAAACTGAGTTTTGAGGAAGTAAAGAACAGTTTGAGAAAGAGTATAAGGGAAATAAATATTTCCCAAATGTTTCATTTTTGGATTTAGGACTATATGAGATTTGGATTTCACTCTTCAAGCTCGATTTGGATTTTACTCTTTGTCCTTTACCTTTAGGACCATTATGAGAAACTTCTTTCATCCTACTTTGAACAAGTTAATTTTTAGAAGCGAGGGACTTATCCTTTCTTCTAATTTGAGAATTTTATTAAATACTGCATCATTACTTGCTTTAGTTTCATCAAGATTTTCACTTAGGAACTCTTTTTCCTTAAAAGACCTTGATAAGCATATAACATGACATTTGCTAGAGATTGCAACTCTTTAAGAGATAGTCTTCAAGTTTTTGTAGTACATCAAGAAAACTTATCTCATCCATGTCTTCATCCTTGAATTTGGCAATGAGAGCAAATAGAGAGTTAAAACCTCAATATTCACCTTCAATTGCAAGCATAGATATATTCTCTGGATCTTCATCATTCTCCGATTCACTGGAGGTATCACCCCAAGTTGCAAGAGCTTGTTTGACCATGTTGTCTATTGTTTCTCTTGGTTGAAGTGGTTAGGAATCGAATTCCTTCGTCTCGCTTTGTTTGGATTATTCTTGATATAATCCTTGTTATCCTGATTATAATGGGGACAATCATTGATGAAATGTCCAGATTTTTTGCATTTGTAGCAATGCTCATTTACTTTAAAATATTTGCTTGAGTTATCTTTTTTTTTTGGAAAGCAACTATTTCTCCTCACCATTCTTTGAAAACGTCTAGTAATGGACACCATTTCAACATCATCCTTACTGGAGTCTCTCTTTACGGCCTTGAGTGTCACATGTTTTTCTTTCTTGGGTTCCTATCTATGTTGGTCCTGTTGTCTCTTGAAATTGTAAATCTTCAAGTTTCCTATCAGCTAATCCATAGTCAAAGTCTGAAGATCTTTTGCTTCAGTGATAGTATTAACTTTGCTTTCCCACGAGACTAACATCACATTCAAAATCATTCGCACAAGCTTATCTTTTTAATGACCTCATTAAGACAGTGAAGCTCATTTTAAAATATAGGTGAACCTGGTGTGTATCTTTTGGATTGACTCTCCTTGCTTCATCTTGAACAACTTATATTGAGTTATAAGCATATAAATCTTTGATTTTTTTAATTTGGTTTGTTCCCTCATGAGCTATTTGCAACGCCTCTTAGATTTTCTTTGCAGTTTCATAGACAAAGATTCTATTGTACTCATCAAGTCCGATGTCACAGACTATGAAATTTTTAGCCTTGAAATTCTTCTCTATTTGCTTCCTGTCTACATCAGAGTACTCTTTCCTCATTATGGGAACTATTTTGGATGCTTCATCTATGATGACAATTATTGTCGGCACATAGGGACCATTACACATGACATCCCACAACTCACGCTCTTCAGTCATGATAAAATTGTGTATTCTTATCTTCCACCACCCATAGTATTGACCATTGAATCTAAGTGGTCTGGTGGTAGATTGTCACTTTTCGAGATTTAGTGGAGCATCCATTAGAGCAAGATCCTTCCTAGATGTTAACCTTTTAAGAAGAACAAACTCTGATACCAATTGTTGGCTTGTATGAGTACACCACGAGTCAAGAGACCAAATCCTTGACAAAAAACAAATAAGAGTAGAAAAGAACAATTTACACAACAGAAGGTAAAGCAACTATGATGTTTACATAGAAATCTTTTTGCTCAAGAAAGAAAAAAAACTGACCTATCACATAGTATTCCATCAATAACTTCACTAAACACAAGTTAAATTTTAAATTACAAACTCTTGCAACCTAGGAATAAACTCTTAACCCATTCCACCTTGTAATAACTCCATTACAAGAATCAAATGTAATTATAACTCTATTAGACTCCCACTACACCAATTAACTCTAAGTGATATAGACTTCAACAATACACCACGACTAACTCTAGCCACCAACTTAAATCTAAAAGATAAGAGAAGAAACAATACATACATAAATTTCACTCAGAAGATGAGGTTTACAATGCTTAGCACAAGAAACAAAACTCAACAACAAGGAATAAAAGAACAACTTCAGTTGATAAGAGCAGGTCTTTCGTAGTTGGGATCTTCATGATTTGAGAGCTGAGAGAGCGAATGCTTTTAGACAAGAAAAATATTTTTTAATGTTGCAAAATTTAGGGTTTTGATCTTTGTCAAGTCTACTTATTAATGAGAGAGGGACAACAGACAAAACTTTAAAGTCTTCTCATTGGTCGAGGTGTAGAAGGACACCGTTGTCCTGCTGCTATCTTGCCCTGCCACTCTATCGCACTGTGCAGACACAATACACTTTATAACTGTTCTTTTTGACCTTGTGAAAATGTTTTAAAGGTACCAAGCCCCTTTAAAAGATTTATCAATCATCAAAATCAGTTATACAATATTATAATAACTTACATCAGGGTGAGTCCACTGAGCAGACATTGTTTTGAACTAGCCACAAACCAATAACCACAAACTACGTATTTATTACAAGTCACGTTCGACGGAAAGAGTTTGGAGGCTTATCACATGCCCAAAGGTTGAGAGGAGAAATTTGATACTGCTAAATCCTACTTGAATACGACAATTAAGCATATGAAGAAATTTGAGGACCGCAAACTGCGTCCTACAAACTGACATGATTTTAGTGAAGTTTAACCCAAGATAGTTCAAGTCATTGTGGGGTACACACCAAAATTTGATTCAGATGCATTAGAGGATAGTTGCCAAGGTGGAAAAGAGAAAAAAAAAATCTAATAGTGAGCCCTTAACGGTTTTTAAACCTCTTGAGCTCCCGCTTTCCATGGCATCTCTTTCATTCATCATTTTCTTCCATAGCCATTCCCTTCTTTGGGGTCAAAGCTGACGCGTTTTCTTCAACATTTTTCTCTGAAATCATCTAGTCAGTCAGCACAAAAGACCCCCAAAATCGGATTTATACATTGCTGCCTGAAACTTTCTCATCTAATTTGTTATCCTTTATCTGAAATCTGTATGGTTTCTGAGAACCTTCTTTTATCTTTATTATTATTACCCATATTCGATTTTTCTTAGTAACCTTGATAGTGGGTTGTTATCAATCTTTATACATGAAAATCATGGCGACTTTGAAATCTGGGGTTCTTGTAAAGTTTCTTGAAGATATGAAAATTGGGGGTAATGCCTCCGATTCCGAGGAAAATGGAAAAACCATATTGTTGCAAATTAGAAGCATTATTCCTGTTCTTGAAGAAGGTGATCTTTGGCCTAACAGAGGATTTTACCTAAAAGTTTCAGATATTTCTCATGCAATGTATGTTTCTTTGCCTGAAGAGCAAAATGAGATGATTCTTGCAAACCAATTGAAATTGGGTCAATTCATTTATGTACAGAAATTGGAGGATGCTCGTCCTTTTCCGTTGATAAGAGGCGTAACGCCTCTACCTGGTAGGCGCCCATGTGAGGGAACCCCTCAAGATATTGATTCCGTTGCGAATGTAATGAACATTCTTCAGGCATCTAATTCTGATTGTATTGTTGAAAAAACTGTTATTTCTGAGGATAGGATTATTGAAATCCCATCGAATTCTGGAAAGTTGTCTAGTGGATTATCTGATCCTGATGGGTTGAAGAACAAAACTGATCATTTGGAAAGAAAATCTAAAGGCAAATTTCGGTCTCTGAGTGCTTCAAAAGTTCGTTCAGGTGAGAGGACGGTGGGCTTGGATTGCACTGCTAAAAGATCTGACAGTGAGAGGAGAAATTCTGATCTTTTTAGGGAACTACAAAAGAGAAAGAAAAGATCTTTTGATATTGATAGTGATACAGAAAGCATATTGTCATTGCTCTCATTTTCGTCTCATAATTCAAAAAGAAGAAGTTGGAATGAGTCAGAGATTTTGGAAGTTAAAGAAATCTTCGATTCTTCAGTTGTCAAGCACGATAAGAGACCACCTCGTAGTCACAGTCCAACTGTGAGTGCTAAATATCAAATTTGCTTTCCTTCATGTTAATTGTTCCAATATTGCTGTGATAATTTGAAGTCTATATTTATCTATTATGGGGTTCTTACTCAAGGTTTGTACTATCAATGCATTTTCTAAACTGGGGTAAAAGTCTTAGTAAAAAAACTAGCATGGTTTTGCTTGTAACTTGCTTGAACTGAAATTTGGAAATTGGCTTATATCAAAGCCTGGATAAGGTTTCTGTACAGATTTATGCAACTAAAATATAAGTCAAGTACAAATATGTAATAGTGATAAGTAAGAATGCTATGTTGATAGAGTCTTGGCATTTATACTACAAAATCGTAATTGATGCATGTTTATGTGCGGTCTGCAGCTATGCGGAGTGAGTAGGGTCCAACATGGACTTCAGTCAGAGATGCATTTTATTTACATAATTGTAGTAAGTTACATCCTGTTTTCAATTGATACTAGGTATCACGTTTTCACGCTACAGATTGATTATATTGTTCCCAGTGACTATACTACTCTTTTCTGTTTATTAAGCATCTTTTGGGCTAATTGCATGTTTAACTATTTTAGCATACCATTATTTGTGTTTTTTTCCTTCAAGTTCATCCTTATTCACTTTATATAGACAGGTTTCATCAGTTCGTTCTGTAAGGTATGATAGCTCCGATGACAATTCAAGTTCAATAGCAAGAAGAAGAGAAGTTGGCTCTGCAAAGAAAATGAAGAGTTCCACTAAGGACAAAACTTCTTTCTCCAAGATAAATTGTGAGCAAGCCTCACATCCAATTGACCGCTTAGCTAATGACAGGCGAGGGGCAGAAACTGGTATATCATGGGACTCACTACCCTCAAGCTTGGTGAAGCTTGGAAAGGTGATGAGTTCAAGCAAAAAAGTTACTTTCATTGTAATACTTGCATGAATAGTTGAGTGATTTATATTGGTACTGACGTTTGTGATTTTTCCTTGTACTTCAGGAGGTTGTAAAGCAAAGAGACACTGCTCTGGTTGCAGCTACTGATGCTTTGCAAGAAGCGTGTGCAGCCGAGAGGTTGCTCAATTCCTTAAGGTGCGCTTTCTGATACAAATCTTACTTTATTCAAGATGAGTTCGGGTGGCTTAAGTAGAAAATTTCCTGATAATTCTCTCATTTTCTTGCATCTTCTTGTTTCAATCGGTTGACTGATAGTTTTTGTATGATATGAGGTCTCAGGGCTCTGTTGTGAACACTTTGAATTGTTCTTGATTTTGTTTTGTCCCTATTGCTTATCATGGCCTATATATAGGCCTGGGTTGTAATAATAGAAAGTAGGATCTTGAACTCTAGAAACTGTCTAGGTGAAGCTAAAAGAGGTAGTTACTAGTTTCAAGTTACATCTTGATACCAGCTTTACTTCTTCTATCATTCGGGGGTTGTCTTTTAATGATCCATAGCACAATCTTCACAAGTAAGGAATCGTTCCAATAATATTAGTCATCCATGTCGAAATAAAATCTATACCAGTCATAGACCAGCATCATTGGCAAGTGATGATCATCATTGAAGAACAGCTTCTAGATTGTTTCAAACTACATATCCTGCTTCAGTAGAGATTATCATGGTTTTTTTCGCTACTAAGATCATGAAGTGTAGTATTGTACCATTTTCTAAACAGGAAAAGACACAAGGGTAGAGATAGAGGTTGCCCCTGGTAGAAAAGAAATAACCGAGTGGAGTTCCTTGAAATGCCTTAATACCCAGAGACACAATATAGGGACTTTATTGGCAGTTACCATGCCAGAGATGAAACAATTTTAAAGCATATGACATAGTTGTGGTGAGAATCTCAGCAAAAAATTAGCTGTCACTATCTAATACGGAAGAAATAAGGTTCTATTTTTGATAGTTAATCTTTCTGCTCATGAGCTGAAATATTTCTTAAGTGCATTCCCAATAATCTACAGAAGCTACCAGTGGTTTGGGCTAGGGACTTCCATGTTGGAGGTCTCAAGTTCGAAACTCCTTGGCAGCAAAAAGCAAGGGGTTTGCCTTAGGGTTGAGCTCGTCGCACCTGGCTTGCCTAGTGCGGGTTACCTCTTCTGTGTGGTTTGTGAGCTATTGCATAGGAGCGGGGGTTTTACCCTGTGCGCACCCAAAGGGTAGCGGCTGCGGGTTTCCCTTGTCATCAAAATAAAAAATTTAATACAATGTATCGTCTTATTGTTTTAAGTGTCCTGTGTTACTTTCTTTTCCTTTTCGCTGTTATTCCATTCTGATGGCCCATATATATTCCTTTCTCCAGCAAGTTCTCAGAGTTCCATTTAGCTGAACAAGATGATCTCCAGCCTTATGTTGATAAATTTTTTGATCTTCAAGATGACATGGCTCAGACACGATTAATATTACAGTCTCTTACAAATATAAGTCCACTTAGAACTTCAGGAGAAGCTGATCATTCAACTTTTAACAGGAGTTCAGTTAAGGAAGCATTGACCATTGCAGTTCAGAGAAAGAAAAATTCATCTATGTGGGTAAAATCTGCTGTGGCTCTTGATCTTTCACCATGCTCCACCACTCTCAATCCAATTCATAACACTATGGCTGTCACCAATATGCCGAAGAAGTCAAGCATATCAAATCGAAGTACCAAACCTAAAGGGTCATATATTATCAAATCACATAGGAACACTGATGAGATTCCCTTCTTATTGTCGTCTGACAAAGATGAGCAACCTGAATGGACTAGGGGAAGCACAATGCCGACAGCCACTGTCCTAGCTTCTTTGTTGCAGAACGAGTGTAGAAAATTGTTTTTGGGACATGTAGAGAAGTACCTTGATGAGGTTGAAATAAAAGCGTCTTCAATGGTAGTAGATAGTCAAATTGCAGGAATGATGTATAAGGTGAAGAGAGTCAATGATTGGTTAGATGTGATAATCAACAAGGAGGCGAATGCTCGAAAGGATGGGAGCTTGGATGACTCAGAAATTGAAATTTGTCAAAGGGTAAGGAACAAAATATATGGGATCTTACTGAAGCATGTTGAGAGAACTGCTATGGCTTTTGGAAGTAGCAGTTGAATGCCGGGTAATATCAAACTTGAAGACTGTATATTGAAGCCACAAAATTTAGATATAAGTACAGTAATTGCTACGTATAAAACATGAGAGTGAAAATGTATACATGCATAGATCTTCTCTAAGAGATGATTTGTGCATCATTTTTTTATTTTTTTTCATTTCCACTCTGAATACTTATATTTCTTAGTGTATCTTAACATTGTTGTCTGCACAGACATCTTGTAAATATAACTCCACGTAAATGTGCAATACAGATACCGATTGGTCCATGATTATGAGCATTTCCGTCTTTGCTTTTCTGGGCTTAAACTTACTTCAAAGTTTAAACCGATCCCTGGACCATTTTTGCTGCAAACTTCGGCTCATGGACTAGTATCAGCAAGAGATGGAAATACCAGAACAAATTACAGATCATTTATGAGTGCAGATGATTTCTTTTTGATTTCCATAATTCAGTATGTATATAATTAACACCTCATGACAACCTAAGAAATGCTATAAAGTATAAACACTTAAAACCAGCTGTATAAACACTTAAAACCAGCTCCTTCATCATGTTGAGATATTCAGTCAGAGATGAATGATTAGTCTCTCATGGATAAGATGACAATATAACCAGTCGATAGGTTGAGTCTTTATTAGACACCATTACAAAATGACAATGATTCTCTATCTCCCTGTATGATAATGCTCTCATCAATCAATTTACTAATGTACAATAAGACCACCATGTCTTGTGAGCTTTTCAACATTATGATTTTGGAGTGCCTATCTTCAGATCTAGGCCAATGTCCATTCCGTTGTATGCAATGGGAGCATACATCCATAGGTCATCAGAGCTCAAAAGCTGTAGACACCCAAACAAAAAATTAAGCCCCATATTAATTAAAATCATCTCCTGAGAAGCAATGAACATAATTGGTATCATTAGTTTTTAGATAGCCATGGCGTCATTTTGACTATTTTATATACTGCTTTCACTTCTTTTATCCCACTCGTGTTGTTTTGCTCTCTGTACGTGAAAATGCAAGTCTGCGTTAAGGCTAAGAGAATCCCTAATTTAGAGTTGGTATGTTCAATGACTGAAATCCTAGTTTGTGAAAGGGATGATAAACCTTACCTTGATTTGGAGTTGCAAAAATTTGACATACTGGACTGCCTCTTCAAGCATGGTGCTAATATCAACCTGTTGTCAAATGTATTGACCTTTAAGGTTCAAATTCTCTTAGCAGATAACATGATCTTTGATGCTGTTTTAGGGACTGACTACACTTACCTTGGTTCCATTAGGGACTAGACTCTGCAAAATCCTTAATCTTTGATTAATTTTCTCTCTTCTTTTCTGTAAAGAGGAAAGAAAATATTCTTTTGATCACATATACTAGATGATGGAGGAAACAAGCAAAACTAGGCGATGAACACACAGTTAAATACCCTAGCATACAAGCTCTGGGAGTCAGTTGCTGAGCCTCTGCTAGCTCTGGATTTAGGTACATTAATAGATTCATCTTCTGAGCAGCAACTTATAGAGTTCTGCCTCTGAAGTGCAGCCTTGTTTTCCCCATCCATCTCACTAGTCTTTTTCGGCTTTACGCTTCTCTTGTTCTTTGGGACCTATATAAGAAAAGCAAGATCAGATGAAAACATGAAATAACAGTTCACATGATAATACTCACATCCCCTAGCAGGTTGCACGATCTCTTTTTCTTAGAGCTCTCTGGGGGACTATCCAGTACTTTAGCCGTGTTTTCACCAGACTCCATGCTATCATTGCTCACATCTTGGTTGAGGAAGTCATCCACTTCAATTGGATTGTAATTAGCAAGCACCTGAGAGGGTGAACTTGTGTTTTCACCTTCCACCATACCATATTCCTTTGTTATTGAACTTTCATTTCTCGTCAAGATTGATCGAACATGACTCTGATAGTAGCTTTCATGACTCGGAAGGGAAAACTGAGAACTACTACAACCATTATAACTAGAAAAATACATAGAAGGAGTAGTAATATTGTCAATGTTATTAGGCTGCCAAAGCAACTGAGCCATGAAATCAGCCTCCTGATCAGTGGAATACATTCCACTCCATTCATCTTCAAATACAGGCTCCATATTCTTTTCTTATTATAACTAAGAGCCTGTAGGGAAATTAATGGAGTTCTTCTACGTTATTAACTGATCATAGAGAGCTCAATATGGTTGATGCATAGAGACACATATTTATACCAACACAAATGAAGACTTAGCTTTGTTTGCTCCAACTAGTAATTTAATTATACTTCAATCCCTCTGCATCTTTTTTATGTCAAAAAGGGTATTTCAGTGAACAAAACATCTCGTGTTCACGTAGGGTTCAGGTAAGGACTGCACTCAAGGGGTATGATGTAGACAATCAATCCTAATGCAAGCATTACTGGCTGATTCTACGGCTAGAACCTATGACCTATAGGTCACATAGACAATTTTAATTTGTCACTTTTTTTAGATTTAATTTGTTGAAAAATTGACACCGATCTTATACTTTGTAATTCCTTAAGTTTAAATTTCTCAAGGACCAAGTACAACTCAACTAAGAAGACTTGGTTTAAATAATTATGGACAAAATGATGCAACCTTTGAGAGGCTTTAAAATAACTCTATATATACATAACAACAATAATGAGACAATCATTGAGAAAAGGGTTAACTGTCATATGTAGATCAATTCTATGGAACACTTTAATGAGAAAAAAAGTTGGAAGTGAGATAGATAATATGTGGAGAACGTGAGGGTCTTTTTCAATACATTAATAATAAAAGTGAAGCCAATGATTTAGTGATATCACTAGCCTACACATAGATCGTGGCGGTGAGTCTTACATTCTTAAAACTATCTGGAAAAAGACATTATACCTTCCATGCTTATATTTAAACTGATGACTCACATACACATATATGACTTCGTTCAATCATCTAGTAATCGCGCCATATTATGTTGTGAACAAGTTGGATCCGTAAGGGTTTATGGGCTAGAATTGATGAAGGAGATTGATTTAGTTAGGATTATTGGATCGAGTGAAATGTTGGGGCATTTTATTGGGAAACAACTCAAATCCTACTAGTTTAGGGGTTAATTACTTGCTTTTCCGTGAGTTTTTAATATTACAATTTCTTTCCATAGTAGATGCATGTATCTCAGATACATGCTAAATAGATATATCTAATATTATGTGTACCAAAATATGAAATGTAACTAAAACACATCAATTTAGGAGCAAATCATACGTATAAGTATTTGCGCATCATTGATCCAAAAAAATTCAAAAAAATCAAAATTCTTCCCATTTTTGAGCATTAGAAATCTTTTCACCACTTCTTCCCTGAATTCCTTCTCTAAAAAAAATCAAAAATTTCAAATTTTTTCTCATTTTTTTAGAGCATCAGAGATCTTGCCCATAGATACACATAATCTTAATTCAGATACATGAACATTTTATTAGATACATGAACTCTTCATTAGATACATGGATATATTTAATCAGATACATATTTTGACCACCGTCTTTCCTTCTCTCCCCTTCGTCTCTCTCCTCTTTGGCCAGAGACCAGGGCCACCTTGCTGCTCATCTCCTCACCACTATGAAACTGTCATCTCCATCGAAAACCTCACCAAACTAGTGACAAACTCTTCGTTCCTTGCTGCTCTTCTCTTCATCACCAAAATCCCGAAGAGCTACCAAAACCCCAATGATACTCCATCTCTAGTAGGTATCAAGGACATGCCGATGAAAATTGATACCATCATGGTCAATTCTAAACTAACTAGAAAGTATATTGGGCGATGAACGTGGGAGTGATTGTAACACCTCGCAACTCTAATCTTAGAATCAGAATCTTTCATCGTAAGTATTTAAGCTTGAACCGGGTGATTTTCTACTTGTGCTTATGTTTTAAGGTTCATTCATATGTGCGGAAGTGTATTGAAAGGTGTGTAGGGTCATAAAATACCTTTAGTAGTAAGTCGTGTTCAGAACTTCCTTATCGGCTAAGCTTTTTGCATTAGTT
Source organism: Solanum etuberosum (assembly GCA_029582245.1). NCBI lineage: Eukaryota > Viridiplantae > Streptophyta > Magnoliopsida > Solanales > Solanaceae > Solanum > Solanum etuberosum. The sequence goes on along the minus strand of JAJONR010006857.1, from coordinate 15,600 downwards.
CATGCAAGGATCAAATTCAAACGACCATATCTCTCAACATATAGTTCATTAGGTGGACTACCTATCAAATTAAAGGTCTATGAACTTTCTTTCTAACACCACCAAGTTTGCATCATTTCAAGTTCAGAGTAAAAAGTTATGACTATTTTACAGAGACTACCACAACAGAGTTTTCAGAGTCAAAGAACTACGAACCTCATTCACGGGTCGTAAATTGAAGTACAACCCATACTGTCAACTCGTGAGACAAACTTTTAAAAATTATTTTTGGTCTGATTCTTACAAACCCAGTTACAGGCCGTAAAAGCATCTATGGGCCGTAATTTGGGCCCGTAAAATGAAGTCTTAAATCCTGTTTTTGGGCCTAATTTCCATGGATCTGATTATGGGCTGTAAACCCAATTACGAGCCATAATTTGAGTCTGTAGAATGAACTTCAGAATCTCAAAATTTCAGCCTCACTTGCACGGATGGGATCTACGACCCGTAGATCAAACCACAGACAGTAGATGGCCTCGTGGAAGGTTTCCGACAACTTTTTAATTGAGGTTTATTCTATATTTTCTCACTTTTTCTAAGTCTAATCCATGATATTCCGCATATCCTAAAATAGTTTTCACGCTCAAGACTCAGTTCCTATACTTTTAACTCCCTCAAATTCAGAAACTACCGTAAGCAAGGTAGAAGCTAGGGTTTCAAGTCTTTCAAGTAAATTCTTCTTTAAAATCTCAATCAGTGAGATTATCCCTTCACTCTCAAGCCTAAAGTATTTTTATTCTTAAGAATTTTATAAGATTGTTAGAAGTAAAGCTAGAATTTTAATGAAAGCTAGGTTTTTTTTAATGAAATTATGATCTTTCTTCAATAAGCTATGTTTTCATTGTTTCACTTTGGTTTTGAAACATTATGGTACTGATTTAGTATGATTTTATGGTCATTCAAACCCTTATGGTTTTTAAGCATGAAAACAAGCATGATTGTAATGACCTTCAGGTCATTTATGTGTTTATGACTCATGTTCGTCGTTTAGAGTTTTCATGTAGCCACCCCAAGTCATTTATGACTTTCTGGGACTGACAGTTCAGTCACCTGGTCGTTCGTTTAGTTTTTATGTGAGTTTTAGTATTTTGAAGCTTTTGAAACTTGAACGGTCAATTTTGATCAAAAGTTCAAGAAAATGATCTCAGAATCCAATTCTGACGATTCCATCAAATCTGGAATGGTCATTATAGGCTAGTAACATGGTCAACATGACTCCCGAAGCTTTCGGTGCGAGTCTTTGCGATTAGGCATTTTAACTTTCATGTTAAGGCCTAAGTTTGACTTTGGTCAACATTATGAGTAAACGAATTCGGATAAGAATTTCGTCAGCGCGGTTAGCTTTGAAATATTGAATTTGGTCTAGAACAACCCTTCATTTCGATCACGAGGCTTTCAGGCTAATTTCGAGCCCCCTTGTAGATTTTGGCTTAAAATGAAGATTGAGCATGGGACCCACTTTTTACCGAGATGACATCATATGGAAATTTCGACTGCTCCGTTGAGTCTGGAATAGAAAATTGGCAGGATTGCATATCTCGTTTGTATGCACGGGGTTCTGAACGAATTCGGAGTACCCCGACGGAGAATTTGGAGTTTAAGAAAACTAGTTGAAGTGCTGATATCTGGTGCAGGCTTTTAGCGACCAGAAATCAGACTTTTAGCGACCAGAATTGGACTTTTAGCGATCATATCTCGGCTATTTATATAGCGAATTTTGCAACCTCATTTCTTATTTTCAAAAGGCAATTTCTCCCTCATACAAGCTTTGATTTGAGTGATTCAAAGTTCCGTGTGCTCGTTGAGAGCGTGGATACTTGGTTTTGTGATTAGAATCTATTGAGAAACCCACGTTTGAGGTGAATTTATTATTTTAGATGTTTCCCTCTCTTTAATTTTTGCTTGACGTGGGTTTTTATTGCATATTGTTGTTGTGACTACTTCCAAGCCTCGGATTGTGTCCAATTTTGGAACACAAGTTCGAGGTATATTTTAGGACTTTTTGACGGAGTCAATTTCATGCAGATCCCACAATTTCCATTTTACTCTAAAAATTGGTCAGGCTTCATTTTGGGTGATTTTGGTGTCTAAACGACCGTGTTGATGTTATGATCCTATTTTTGATAGTGCGGAACCATTCAGAGGTTGTTCGGAAGGAAAAACCTCCGGCCTTGTGATTTGGAGCGCGCGGGGTCGACCTATAAGTAGGCCACAAATTCCTTTCTATTTAGATTGAGCATGAATGTGTAAATTTATGATGATCAGTGTGAATTGGGGGCGGGTTTATTTATGCTTTTCCTCTTAGAAATCATGATTTAGGGTTGATTACTACTGTATCGAGGGTAGTACCAGGCTAGTAGGGTTGGTTGTGTGACTTGCATGCTATGTGAAATTACTTGAGTTTTATTTATTTTCTAATGCATGTTTGGCCTTAGCCTAGGATAGGCTAGTGTTGCCTTAGACTCTCGAACCTTTTGGCTTGCTTTGTCTCTGACGTCGTTTCGGACAGACTAGATCCTTGTAGAATAAAATAGCAGACTTGAGTCTGATAGTATGAGCCTTAGTTTAGGTGAATTCATAGATTATTAGATCTTCTATCCTCTCTCCCTATTTATATGGTTCTGAGGTGTTATTAGAGGTTTATGCTATCGCGACGATTAGAGATTGAGTTGTACTAGGCTGAGAGCCTTCTATTGATAGCTTTGGGTGGACGATGTCCCACGATGACTTGACTTGACTTAGGATTCTCCTTGAAATTGACCCACCCTTGTCACTCTTGTTAGTTGGGTTACGAGTTGGTTGGTTGCAATGACTATTCACAGTTCGAGGCTACATTTACGATTTGAGGTCGTTATTTCCAGCTTGAGACTGATGCTTTGGGTTTGAGGCCCAGATTCTACCACCTTGGGTTCGAGGCCCAGATTCTACCACTTTGGGTTCGAGGCCCAGATCCTATCATTATGGGTTTGAGGCCCAATTGACTTCTTTTGAAATTGGGTTTGAGTATCTTATTCTTGCAGTCTTAGCTATTCTGTGTACCTGTCGGCCTTATGAGGGTCCGTTCGGGTTCTATTTAAACTTGCGCACAAGTGTACCTTCTAGACTTATGAAGTCCAGCTAGGTTTAGTTTAGTTGTACTTAGATTTACTTTTTGTATACTCGTGTGCCTTCTTTCTTTCCCGCTTTGACCTTTGTTTATGTCTAGATTATATCTTTTTCGATTGTTTTTACCTTTCTTTCTCAGTCGGCCTTTGATGTCTACTGAGTACCTAGGTACTTGTATTGCACTCTGCATCTTTTTCATGATGCAGGTCCTAGTACCAGCTACCAACGGTGATCGTTCCCGCCATCTTTTGTATCTTGTTGATATCGGAGACGGGGGTGAGCACTTGGCGTCCTGGACCAGCCTGTCTCCATCTGTACATATGTTAGCTTGTCTTTCGCCTTTGAGACGGCTTATTGTAGTCTACTTTTGGGTTTTGTATTTGTTCTTACTAGATAGATCTGTACTCGTGACTTCCATGTTTCCATGTTCTGGGAGGGTTTCCATTATATGTAGCTTTTGGTTTGCTTTCAGTTTCTGTCTTTTCTTATTGTTAGTATTATTTCTTGTTTAGCTCTACCCTTATACCTATTATACACGTTTTGGGTACGGGTTGGCTTATCAACTGTCGGGTTATGGTAGGTGCCATCATGACTCAAGGGATTGGATCGTGACAATGATATTAATTACAACTTAAACAAGTTATTTAAGATATGAGTTTTGAGCTTAGCCTCATATACTATTCAAGATAATAAATGGTTTTCATACCTATGAGCATTATATGAATGTATTTTGTTTGGGAGGACTATTTAGTACCGAGAGGATGTGGGTTTAGAAAACTCATGTCCCATAACTACGCACCAACGTAGGATTATATTTCACCGCTTTGTCGGTTGACCTTCTGGCCCTAAGAGACTCAAATTAGTGGATCCACATATGATAAGATATCGTTCAATTGTTTAGAAGGTAAAATGACAAGAAAACCTTTCCCTTCCGAAGGAAATATAACCAATACTAAGTTAGAATTAATTCATTCTGATTTGTGTGGTCCTATAAATATACAAGCAAGAGGTTGTTTTGAGTATTTTGTGACTTTTACAGATGATTACTCAAAATATGGATACATTTATTTATTGCGCTGTAAATCTGAATGTTTTGATAAATTCAAATAATTTAAGATAGAAACGAAAAAAATGATATGGTAAACATATCCATACATTATGATCTGATTGTGGTGGTGAATATTTTTTTGCAAAATTCATTAATTACTTATCAAAATTAAGAATTACATCTCAATATTCTGGCCAGAAACACCACAACAAAATAGTGTGGTAGAGCGAATAAATAAAACTCTTTAGGAAATGGTTAGATCAATGTTAAGTTTTTTAGATTTGTCTTTCAGATTTTGGGTTGGCTTCCTTAGAAACTGCAAATTATATTCTGGAACATGTGTCACGACCCAAAGTACACCCTAGACGTGACATGACGTATAAGATCCTGAGAGGCCCTACACAAGCCACTTGACATATATATATATATATATATATATATATACACACACTATATAATAGAAAAAAGTAGAGAATCTCATATAAATAGGAAAATTTGACATAAAAGAGGAAATCTAACATAGTCTTGACAAGCCATTCTAATACACCAAGAAGTGGTCAGGACGTAACCCGTACACCACGTACAACATTTGAATACTAATGTCATAAGAAAAACAAAGTTAAGGTGATATGGTCCTCGGATCATAAGGACTCACCAAGTCTTCAATCTACTAAGCAAGCAACTAGCCACGAGCGGGAGGAGGAAGATCGTCAGATCCTACATTAATTAAACAATGTAGGCACAAGTATGCATAAGTACATGAAATGTACTAAGTATGATGGATGTGCATAAAATATGAAACATGATCATAAAGGGACATAATTGAAAACATGATATGCATGACCAAGCTAAACATCGTAAAATCATGTAAAAAATAATCGTAAATCATGAACAGTGGTAAATACATCTTAAAATTATAATAAAAGCTTCATAAAACCTTTAAAACGTTACTTTGTTCGTTTTGTGGGATATTAGCTTTAACTGACAATAGACCATGTGACATATACCATGAAATTTGATGTAACTCTCACATCGAGAAGGAAAAATCTACTTGCCAAGGTAGAACTCCGTATCATATCATATGTTATTTGTGTATCTACTATCTATGTTATTTAAGACAATCCTATGGGAGCATGTAGTTTGAAACTAGAGGTTGCTACTAGAGACTACCCTGTGTGAGCCTCCACCTCAAAGTCCTCTCGATCCTAAGTAAAATCCCAATGGAATAGTCATTTTTGTAAACATAAAATCATACATGGAAAAGCAAAATTTAGGTACTAGTCCAAGCTTGAAACATCATAGAGTAGCTACATAAATCATGTGTGAAAAAACCTTTCATCAATCATGATTTCTTAATGTGAGAAAATCTTTCACAATTTTTCTTGATGCTTATCTTAAAGCAACCTAGATCATAAAACATTCCTTTTCATAAATCATGCATAAATCTCATGCAAACAACATTCATAGATTCATAGCTTCTTCATAAATTCATGTCATTAAGAGTTCATAGTCAAAATCATGAAAATTTCATGAGTTCATGTGAAATCAATTGGAAAGCATGCAATTGAGTCAAAATAATCATAATAAGATCAAAATTGAAAAATTGAATCCACACAATTAGAATCCATACTTGAATGAAAACCTAATCAAATTGATGAAATTGAACTTGGAGAATTGAATTTTTTTTGTATCTCAATGGGTGAATGAAACCCATTGATGAAAATATATATACCTTGCTATTCATAACCCAAAAGCAATGGAGAAATAGGAGACTTGAAGCTTTATAACCCTAGTATTCTTCTTGAACTTGAGAGAAAATTGGAGAGGATGAATGTAGATGTGTTTTGGGAATTTGAGTAAATGTTAAGTCTTGGGTAGATTTAAGGGTTGAAAGGTAGTTATAGGACTTAGAGTTAGGGTCAAAACGATAAAGTATAGGTATTTAATGAATAAAAAAATACCCACATACCCTTAAAATAACTACCAGATGGTTTCTATGGTTGGGACCTACGACCCGTAGTCTTACGACCCATACTAGTCAACCTTAGAACCAACTTCAGAAACTCAAAAATTCAATCATTTTCCACGAGACCTTTCTACGGTCCGTAGACCCCATCCTTAGAACACAAGTTCAACTCCAAAATTTCACTAAGTCAAGATTAGTTCTATGAGACAACCCTATGACCCGTAGATATAAGTACGACCCGTCAAATCCTTCCGTAGGACTGAGGTCTTAAATCAAATCTCTGAATCCTTTACACGAGATTCATCTATGACTCGTCCAAGTTCCTACGGTTTGTCTTGACTACTCGTAGGTCCAACTTCAAATATTTAATTTTCCAAAACTCAACTCTGGATTTTACAATTCCCTTCCTTCGACCCATAGGACTTCCTACGGTTCGTAGATCAGTCTCTTAGACCACTGACTCAGAGAAATTTATGCACTTTTCTTTCCTTTTCAACTTCACAATTTCTGAGGTGTTACAACATGATTATTTAATAAACCATGTTCCTAGAAGTAAACTTGTAACACAAGAACTAAGCAAAAGAATAACTACTAATGAAATATCAAAATAACTTCCTAAAACAGTTGTTGACATACCATTGCATTCACGTAGCGGGAGAAATGTCAACAAACAAGAAGATACACAAAAGGTTGTTCAAGAGAAAACTCAAGATATTTCACTAGCACAAAGTAGTGGTAGTGATATCGCACAACCTTCAGTTATAGAGGAAAATGTTCAGGATATTCAAATTTTAGTTTAAGATGTAGAGGGTCATGTAGTTGCTAGTCGTGATAGTGGGAGAGTTATTAGAAAATTTAAACGGCTTACGCTCTTGGGAGAAGAATATGATAGAATCCTGAAGAGCCTAATATAAAACCATTATATTACGCTGAAGTACTACACGATAAAGATGTTGAAATGTAGATTGTTGCTATGAAATTTGAAAATGGAGTCTATGTACTCAAATCAAGTCTGAGATCTTGTAGAACCACCTACTGGTGTCAAACATATGGATTTTAAGTGGATCTACAAGAGGTGTGGATGAAAAAGTAAAAACTTTTAAGGCTCAACTTGTTGCAAATTGGTTTACTCAAAAAGAAGGAAATGATTTTGAGGAATTTTTTCGCCGGTAACCATGCTTAAATCCATTTAAATTCTCTTGTCAATTGATGCTCATTACAATTATGAGATTTGACAAATTGATGTGAAGACTTTTTTAAACGGAAGTCTTGATGAGTGTATCAATATGACATAACCAGAAGGTTTCATGTAAAGTGACAATGAACACATATTTTGTAAACTTAAGAGATCCATTTATGGATTGAAACAAGCATTAAGAACATGAGAAATTTGCTTTGATAATTCCATTAAGACTTTTTGTTTTTATCAGTTTGAAAATAAATCATGCATCTACAAGAAATGAGATGGAGACAAAGTAGCATTTCTAATTCTATACGTAGATGACATCTTGCTCATAGGAAATAATGAGAGTATATTGAATTCTGTTAAGGAGTGGTTGTCGTCACATTTTGACTATGAAAGACTTGGGAGAAGCGACTCATAACCTTGGGATCAAACTTATGCGAGATCACAAAAAAAGGATATTAGACTTATTTTGAGAACTTTATATTGATACTATTCTTGTAAGAATTAACATGCAAAATTTTAAAAAAAAGGATTTCTTTCTTTTAGGCATGAAATTACTTTATCAAAGGATCAGTCGCCCAAAACGACGAATGAGATAGATAGAATGAAGGTAGTTCCTTATGCTTCTACTATAAGGAATCTCATGTATGTTGTTGTGCACTAGACCAGATATTTGCTTTGTTGTAGGCATGGTTAGAAGATGTTAGTCTAATCCTGGGCAAGAACATTGAACGACAATTAAGCATATAATCAAGTACCTGAAAAGAATTAGGTATTGCATGTTTGTTTTTCATCCTGACAATCTTGTACCTATTGGGTAGGCATATTCAAATTTCCAGTCAGATAGAGATTCAAGAAAATCTACCTTAGGATATGTATATACTATGAGAGATGGAGCCTTAGTTTGGAGGAGCATCAAACAATCATGTGTTGCTGATTCCACCATGAAAGTTGAATATGTCGCTACCTCTAAGATGGCTAAAGAAGTTGTTTGGCTTCGAAACTTTCTGAAAGAGCTTGGAGTGGTCCTTCGATTGAAGCATCAATCACAATATATTGTGACACCAGTAGTGCAGTAGCCAGTTTGAAAGAACCACAAAGCCATAAGAGGAGTAAACATATTGAGAGGCAACATAACTTGATTCGTGACATAAATCAAAAGAGTGATGTGAGAGTTTTGAAGATTGAAACAAAGAACAACTTGGCGGACCCATTTACAAAAGGCTTACCTTAGAAGACTTTTGATAAGCATGTAGAACAAATGAGTGTAAAAGTTGTGAATGCATGGTTATGAGTCTAAGAGGGAGATTGTTGGGATATACTATTAACCATATGATTGAGTTATAATATTTCTTTTCATACCTTGTAATTTTTTTATTTCATTTTATTCAATGTAATAAAGTCTTTATTTGAATAGATCATTGTGTTAATATGCGTGTCCATTACTTATATAGTAGATAATTTTTGTGTATGGAGTTATTTAACTAATACACGAAAGATTAAAATTGTAGGTTCTTATAAGTTACAAATTAAATGTTCACAATCAAAGATGAGGTGAACAAATATCTTGATGATTGTAGCAGATGATTAAATATAATTCAATCTTAGTTAGGGGAATGATTTAATTCCAACTTCTTGTGCTGGTGCACTTTTTATGTATTGAACGGACCAATTTGTTTATATATTGAATCTTAATAAACAAATTCTCCGGCCCATTACATGTATTAATACTCTTAATCTTGATATAATTATATATTATGATCTGTGTAGTTTGATTTATTATTTTAATCTATTAAAATGTGAAACTTTATTGTGAGTTAATATATGTCTAATAGATTGGGTAATAACAAATCATTTTAGTGAAATAATAATTAATTGATAAAATCATGTCTCGGGTTTGAGACAGTAGACACCATTTTATGATTACTTATAAGTTTTCACGTGAAAACCCTGCAGGTATATTTTATATCCGTCATGTGAAATAAATTAAGTATAATAATCAAGGATTAAATTAGGCAATGTATTAATTTTTTAGAAAAAAATGACTTGATTGATTGATGTCGGTAATTCTAACACGGGTAGTTCAAATAAAATGTAATGGTAGATTTCAAATTTAAATCAAGTAGTGTAATTATAAATTTTTAGTGGAATAATTTGTAATTTATTATGATATGATAATTCATTCTTTTGCGAATTAATATCATAGTTGGAAGCGTCAGTTGATAAGTCAAGTCTGCGGTCTCTATTGTGCCTGATTAATTAATCAATTTTTGAAAAGAAAAGAATTGTTCCGAAAAAAGTAATATTACTGGTCTTCAGTAAGGAATAAAATCAATTCATTTTTAATAGTTAATTGCTGATTTAAAAATGAATTCATATTATAGGGAAAAACGTTTTTGACTATTTATGGATTTTTATTGGTTTTATTGTCATTAATCACCATAAATGCATGTGAACATTAGCCCTCTTCTGGAGAATTGTGGGAATATATAGAGATGGTTTCCATCAGGGAAGATCGTCATTTTCCAAAAAGAAAATCACTTTCCCAAACAAGAGTTTAAGTTGAAAAAATAATGAAAGCCTCAAAAGGTTATAATTTTTTAAATTTCATTCTCAAATTTATATTATCATGTTAATATGCAAGTATTTTGATATGTAATTATGTTTCTACGCACGCCTCAAGTTACAAAATTTCCGTAATTTTCAATAATTTTTCTAACAAACTGTCCCAGATGTTTAATAAGTTGGACAGATAAAAAGAAATAATTTCTTTTTGTTCAATCATAGTATACTTGGAATTAAATTAATCTCATAAAGAGAAATGTAAGTTGACTTTATCATGTTGTATCTATGAATAATAATAATAATAATAATCAAAGTTATTAAGTCAAAAAAAAACAAAGGATGTTACAACAAAGAAAAGAAATGATTTAGCAAAAATTATTTAGCTGCAGTATAATTGCCGCTATATTATATTTAGCGAAAATAATAAATATGAATTTATAATCAACATTTTATGTAAATGTCATTAAAGTCTTCAGTAACTCTAAATGTGATGACATTAATTTAATTGTCACTATTTTTATTTTTTTGCAACAATAACTATTGTCACTAAAAGGAAATGTTTTTGCTACTAAATATCTCATATTAATAAGTAATGATTTTGTTTTGCTAAAAAGGTAACTCCTCCGATTGAGTACTTGAAATTAATCTGAAAAAATTATGTCCTCATGACCTGTCGATATTTTTTAGTCAATAATTTGAAGCAAAACAAATGAGTATTACTTAATATTTAGAGATAATTTCAGAGACCTCCCCTCACGTTTAACCTTATAACACTTACTTTCCTTGTGGTTTCAGATATTACACTCACCTCCCTTATTTTTAATTTTTTGTAACCAAACATATTTAAATGATAATCTTTCAACCACATTCCAAAAATACCCTTTTATGACATTAATATAATTATTTAATACTTCTATATGACTAATAACCTAAGCAATATTTCATTCCAATTTTTAATACTATATTTGAGATTTTTTAGCTTGAGCTTGGATTCATAATACGAGAAACGACAAGTATAAATCAATGGATAAATTCATTTTTTGGATAAAAAAATGCAACCTGCATACTTGACCTCCAAATATTTGTATAAACATTATTTTTTTCATTTGACATGCGATAATAAATGTTTAGTTTGATAATCTTTTAGACTTAAGAAAAAAAAATGTTCATATATATATATATATATTAAATTTTCTGCACATAATTACCGGACAATATTTCCCTACCCTAAACAATATTTTTATAATAAATTTTCAACATTCTTTTTGTACTTAAAGTATTGCATATGTATTAACCGTAAAAAATACAACTAAATTTTAATATGTTTAAGAAGTTCCGCCAAACAATTTCGATAGTTTACAAGGAAATAAATAAATGTATATAATGAAAGATGGTACGTGATGGAGCACCACAAGTAGAGTATTTTATGTCAGTTAAAATATTTTGGAAATTTTCGTTTCAAAAATTAATAAAAAATAATGTCAAGAAAGGGAACTTTGGAATATTGGATGAGTTTTAATGATTAATAAAAAAATAATGTCAAGGAAGGACAACTTTGGAATATTGGATGAGTTTTAGCATTAAAACTAGTTTGGTTACGTAAATGTGAAAATAAGGAAGGTAAGCGTAATATCTGAAAATAGAAGGAAAGTTAGCGTTATAAGGCTAAACTTGAGGGGAGATCTCTGAAATTATCCATAATATTTAAACATCCATATATATAGATTATGTGAAGGACAAAGACCATTATTACTTATTAGGTAGACCTATATGCCCACGCTTAACAAATGAGGAAAATAAAGTACATTAATAAAATTGATTAAGAAGATAAACTAAATAATGGTTGATCATGATTAGCACTATATATGTGATTTTTGTTTTAAATAAGTTTGGTCATGAGGTGGCCTCGTGTGGCAAATTTAAAATTTAACCAACCGTGCTATTATTATGAATCTAAAGGCTTGTTATGTGAATTATTCTCTTAAGTATGTATTAGGGACAAATATGACTACTTTATTATATCTGTCTTCCCTCCTTGATGCAAGATTATATCCCCCAACAACCAAACAACATCTATTAGTAATACTACATAATTATTTATTTTTATTTTATTTTTTCTACTGGTCCAATACATGTTATTCTTTTTATCTCAATTTAGGTGACTCTTGAAATTTGGAGAATCATCCAAAAAAAAATTATGATTTTTAAATATTTGAAATTATTAATTACTATGATTTATAGTAATTTATACATAATTTTCAAATAATATATATCACACTTTATGTTCAAATTTACGTGGCGCGGATACAAAATCAATTAGATTTTATATATTTTTTAAATATTTTAAGTTGTTAATTCTTGTGATTTATAGTTTTCTTTACGTTATTTTTAAGTACTATATGTTACTTCTTCCGTTCAAATTTATGTGACACCGATAAAATTTCGAGAGTCAATCGAAGTTTCTATATAACTTTTAAAATTTAAATATTTTATATAATTAATTATAATAATTTTTAAAATTTATTTTTTACACATATTTTTTAGAAAAAATAAATAAATTAAAACAAAAAAATACAAAAATTACATAAATACCATCGGCTAGAAGTAGACACGTCAACCATGATGTGTCTCCTTCTAGCCTTCTCTATATAGTAGTAAAGTAAAGTAATAAATTTTACTTTATTTATTTATTTATTTTATTTTTGCTCAGTCTTTTTTCATATCTTTCCCTTTATACTAGACTTCTTTATTCTAGCTCCAAAGTACAATCATTTTCTAAATTCGATTTAATTTTTTCATAAAATCAAGAAACCACATATTGAATATGTTTTGAGGTGTCTGTTTTTAGCCTTTACTATATAGTAAGTAATAAAGTAAAGTAAATTACTTTATTAATTTATTTATTTTATTTTTGCTCAGTCTTCTTTCATCTCTTTTCCTTTATACTAGAGTTCTTTACTCTGAGTCCGGAGTCAAAAGGGTTAAAAAAAAAATTGCCAAAAATTTCAAAAGGGTAACAAAATTAATTTTAGAACCAAAAGGACAATTTGTAACGGTTGAATTAACGTCTTCAAAATTAGGGTGGGCGCCGCAAGGCGTGGAATTCCATGCGCCTTGTAAGGCTCAGCCGCCATGCGCCTTACAAGATGCATGGAATTCCGCGCCTTCCTCCATATTAAAAAAAAAAAATCTATTTCATTCCGATTAAATTAATTTTATTTTATTTTACTTCATTTTACTATCTTTATCGTGGTTAAAATTTAAAAGAAGTTAAATGAATCCACGTATTTAAAATATAGCCATCATTTTAGTTTCGTTTAAATTATAAAAAAAATTAAATTGGCATAACCACGACAAAGATAGTATATGAATTTATTTTTTTAAATTAAAGGGAAACTTAAATTATGGCTATATTTCAAATACGTGCATTCATTTAACTTCTTTTAAGTTTTAACCATTACAAAGATAGTAAAATGAAGTATTTTTTTTTAATTTAATCAGAATAAAATAGATTATTTTTTTTAATTTAGAGGAAGGCGCGGAATTCCATGCGCCTTGCAAGGCTCATGGCGGCTGAGCCTTACAAGGCGCATGGACTTCCGCGCCTTGCGGCGCCCACCCTCATTTTAACGACGTTAATTCAACCGATACAAAGTTGCCCTTTTGGTTCTAAAATTAATTTTGTTACCCTTCTGGAAATTTTGACAATTTTTTTTTACCCCTTCGATTGCGGACTCTCTTTACTCTAGCTTGGAAGTACAATCATTTTCCGAATTTGATTTCATATGATCAAGAAACCACATAGAAGATATTTTGGGGTGCATGTTTCTAGCCTTCTCTATATAATAGTAATAAATATTATTTAATTAATTATTTAATTTTATTTTATTTTTATTCAACCTTCTTTCATCTCTTTCCCTTTATATTAGCGTTCTTTACTTTAGCTAGGAAGTACAATTATTTTATGAATTTGTTTAATTTTCACATACGATCAAGAAACCCCATAGACTGTCATAGAGGATGTTTTGGATTTTTTTAAAAAAGGTTCACATATGACAAGAAACAAAATCATCATTATTATTATTTTAATCCCTCCAAATTATCAGAGATCTTTAAGGTTTCGTTAAAGCATTAGTACTAGAAAGTAAACAAAAAAGTATTGAAAGAAACATGAATGCGATGTTTTTTTTTAAAAGTTGTTACTAAAATAATGTCTAAGTTCATTTGTCCAAATTCATTTACTACAATAGTGTCTAGATCCATTTTCATAGTATATAATTTGTTTTAATATCATTCAAATGGGTCTTACTGTTATAAAGCTTTTTTAAATAACCATAAGGATATTTTTTTATTTTATTGTCATGGATCACAAAGATGCTAGCAAACAAAAAAATGTTATTGATAATTTTTAGAGATGAGAGATGACCAAGAACAAAGACGTGAAGGTGCAAATCAACGAGTTTTACAAATTCGTTGAAGATTTTAAGTCAGACAAAATTATTTTATTGGAGTAGTTATCGCAATCTTAAAATGATTACAAATAAAATTAGAAGCACAAACACAAACAACTATCTTTTGCTGATTTGGTGAAACATAGTTATAAAATACACCAATCAATTTCTGTCGAAGAAAAAAATCTCTACAAAAGTTAATATTGTGAAAGACAATAAGTTTCGCAACAAAAATAGAAGTATGAAAAGCAAGTTGGTTTTAAACAAAAAGCCAATAACCAATGAACATTCAAGAAAAAGAACAACCGTTTTGTACTTCCTCTTTCCAACAATAGTTGTTCACTATTGACTTGACACACCTCTTAAGAAATTATAAATAAAAGAATAATTTTACTGTATCATCATTTAAATATAATAAATACAATGTCTTGAAAAATATAATAGGGAAATGACTATAATTAATAATAAGGGTGAATTAGGAAATAAGTGTAAAATGATCCATTGATTTCGTAAAGTGGACAAATATTATTGAACATCCCAAAATATTATAGTGGACAAGTATTGTTGAACATCCCAAAATACTATAGTGGATTGTTGGACGGAGGAAGTATTTGACAAATCAAACCATCATACAACTTAGGGAGTGTTTGGTATTAAGGAAAATGTTTTTCATGAAAAATGTTTTCCTGGAAAATAAGTAGATTTTTGACTTATTTTCTCATGTTTGGTTTGTGAGTAGAAAATATTTTCCGGAAAAGATTTTTTAGTGTTTGATTTATGAATGAAAATTATTTTTGAGAAAATATCTTTTATTTTTACTAGAGAGTAGAAAATAATTTTTGAATTTCAGGTCTCGCCGGTGTTGCCTGTAGGCCGTGATGTGCCTTGAGATGGCCGTCTCCTGTCCCCCTTCTAGTGGGGAACCCGCTCACCGGTCGTCGCTCTGCTGCGTCTGGCCCCTCTCACTTCGTTCAAGCTTTCTTTTCAGCCCTCTCATGGAAATCTTTTAATTTGGAATACGTACGAGACTACCAAAGCAAATTAAACTTCTTTCCCCGGAGCAACAACTGAAAGAGAAAATATCGATTTATTTTGAAATTGAAATTTTTTTTTAAAAATAAACTTAATTTTTTTTGGGGGCAGGGTGGTGCTGACGGGGGGAGGGGGGGGGGGAGTAGGGGTGAGATGGAGTAAAAAAAATAAAATTTGAAATTAAAAATAATTTTTAAAAACAAAATTA